>APFE031422398.1:2657-20062 GCA_000404065.3 Pinus taeda | reverse complement strand
GCCCTAACCTGAGAGCTATAGTCTCCTTAAGAAACTCAGGACTAGATCACAAACTGCCTTCTTTATTCATAATCTGATGTCATGCCAAATTGGCTTACAAAAAGGAACGAAAACTGAACTGTGCTCCAAAATTACAATAGCAATACGAGAGTTTCAACAACCTATCTAAGGCTAAGTCCTTCATACTTATACAAAAACGATGATCCACCAAGTGCCCTTGATTTTAGGAGCTCGGCTATGCAACTAGAGTCTAACTGCGGATCCTGTAGGGCAGTCATAACTACTGTTCCTGTAGAACAGTTTATGACTGCTGTTCCTATAGGACAGCTGGCTGCTTCTTAAGCTCGGAGGGGAGATGGATTGGAGCTCGGAGTTCTTGGTGGGAATCACGAGGAATGTCCCAAGACCGTGGACATCTCTCCACAAAATCAGCAGTGCCACCTCATTGTCTCCTTATCCCCTTTTTTGTTGTCTCTTGCTCCCTTTTTAATGCCAAAACCTGGAATCATAATGCATTAGTCATGTAGATAAAGTGTCTAACCTTCTTCCTACAAACAACATGAATAAACTAAGAAATGCATGCATAAGCAAATAAAAATGAATGGTTTGGGCAAGTAAAATAGGCCAAAATGAGCCCAAATTGTACCAAAATTGGGGCTCATCAAAGACCCTTGCAAGGGTTGCAGGATTTGCAAAACCTTCACTAGAAAATCCTAATAATAATAATTAAACCTAACACTACATCTAAAACATATATTTTTTACATAAATTAAATATTTACCTTGTAACAATCTAATTGTCTTAATTTAGCATGATACATTTTTGTTATGTGTGAAAGAGGACTATATGAAGGTAAAAGTAGGGATTAGAGGGGTCAAAAAGGCATTCTAACAACAAGGAGTTCTTCAATTTATATCCTCAATGTTCAATATCTCTTGGTACGATAACTCTCGTAATTTAGTGGACCTATTTCTAATGTAAGTGTCAACTTTCATATTGCAATCTTATATTTCATACTGTTGGTGGTATGTGTAACATGAAATGTGTAGCCCCGTGAAAGTAATGTTAGTGTGTAGCCCCATGAAGGTAATGTTGGATAATAAGACACCACAAAATCACTCCACATGGGAGAATGTTTTGCCATGAATGAGGATGTTTTATCTTGTACCACAAAATCATATATCACCATTTATGAATCTATGTAGTGGTTGAGGTTCTTGTGGTGAAATTGCGGACAAAGATTGGGGAAGAATAGAGGCATCATTAAGAGGGATGATATTTTTTGGAGGAATGCACCAACAATGAAATTTGAGTGTGAACAATGTTTATAAAAGTAACATTCTATCATGTAGAATATTTGGTGAGGATATTAGATGATGTTGTTGCACTTCCCTTTTGTTGAGTGTGTGTAATATTCTTTCCATGACTACCCCACGTGCGAGGGGGTCACAGGAGGGCAATAGCCCCCCTTGTACGTTGTGTCAGGTGCAGCAGGGGGGTCACAGGGGGTTGGAAGCCCCCCGTTTCTGGGGGGTTTGCAGGGGGGCAATGGCCCCCCTGCACGAGGTCTAGGGAAACACCCCAAAATCTTTTTTGGACCATATATTCGGTGGGTGGACCTACCTATGGTTTTGTGCATGGATTTCACAATTGGTTTTGGGAATGATGGTTTTATGTCCATGGTATTTTGTAGATCTGTGTTGGCTTAGTGGGTCCTGACCCAGGTTCAGAGTTAATTGCGCCAAACAAAACCCTACACTACTGGCCCTTTTGGCATCAACCCACATAGCATACGCTGAAGTCTCACTTGAAGCAGTATGGGGGGATGTTGGAACCAAGTTTCGCATCCAGAGATCAGCGTGATGTCTTTTATTTCCCTAGATCTTCCTTCACACATATCTATAATCCCCTAGGGCTCAGTACTACAACTCCCTTTAAACGGCCTCTAGACCTTAGCGAAGGTCTACGATAGGTCTTTGCAGACCCTTAATAGTTGAATCATCCACTTACGCATATTAGAAAATAACCCTAGATCTAAGCTCGCGCTGATCTACTTAAGTATTTAATAAACATAACATAATGTATTATAATATTTGTGAAAGTACTTAACATGCATTGCATACGGTTATTAAGACATATCCCACAGAGTCGTGCATTAATAGATCAATAGTTCATAAATACATTATTAAATCAGAAAATATATGGCAATCATAATTAAATAGAAGTAAGAGATAAACACAAGAATTCTTCAACAATCTGCTTTATTGATCTTCAATATGGTGTTATAGACTCAAGCCTACCCTGCGCACTGAGTTGCAGGGGTACGCACCCTCAGCCGTAGACTCCACTTTATTCCTCCGCGCACTCAGCTGGGATCCTTTCTTCTTCTATCTACTTGCTCCTGACTTTCCCTTTTTCCTCTTCTCAGACCTCAAAATGCCTTAGACTCTCTAAGACACACCTATTTATATCTTTTTACATACAATCCCATGGTTCACGGACCAAGGGTGGATCTCAAGGCCGACTCAATTTTCACATAAACAAGGGGCTAAAACCCCTTTGACTCCTAACCATCTACATCCTCCATATCCACAAATCGTGGAGACTTTACATCTTTTCCCAAAATTTACATCCAAACTTGGGTTTTTAACCCCAAAACTGACCTATGGGACCCCATCCCAACAAGCCACAAACACAAAGGTCATGAATCGCCCTCTAGTCACTTAGTTGACATTGTGATCTTGTTGAAAAGAGCCCCTAGCTCCACCTACATGATTGCAACCTTAGCAGCACTCTGCATAGCTGCCTGCTTGACCTCTTCTACTAGCTACTCTGTAGCTGGTCCTTCTGTGGCCAACTTCATCGTTTGTTGTGTTTGTTGCAAGCCCGTCAGCTTCTCTTGAATGTTTGTTGTGACTTGGTAAGCTTCTTCTAACCAAGGTCCCAACCTAGCCTTAATCATGACCTCCTTCTTCTGGGTTGCTTCTACATGTGTGGGGAGATACTTCCCCTGCTGTAACTTGACTAGGTGTTATGATGGAGCAATTGAGCGCGTCGTTGGCCTGACCTCATCATACTACTTATACAGCTCGCGAACCTCTGTATTCAATATCTGGAGCTTTGGGTCTTCCTCCAGAGCCAAATCCATTGCCTTCTCAAATAAAGCTGAGCAGTCAGTGACTGCGGCATCCAAAGTGGCCATCCCTTCTTTTATGGTGGCTTCGCGGTACTCCCTAACCTGAGGCGGAGTCGTAGGCTATAATTTGAGCTGCAGCTCCATGATTTTCATGTTGAGTTCGAATTGAACTCGTCCAACTTCGTCCTTTTCCTCGCAGAATCTAGTGGCTAATTTCTTGATCTTAGCTTTCGGTTGCGCGTCCTCTGGAATGTGAAGCTCTGACACTATTCTACATGCCTCTGCAACGGCGGACTCGAGCCCAGATTTCTGTGCCTGAAGCGTTTCCTTTTCCTTTAAGTCTTGTGTTTTCTCGGTGAACATCTGCTCATTGTTCACCATGTATTCACTGATCAAATTGAGAGCGCGCTACTCCCGAGCTCTTAATTCCTCCACCACTCTTGCTTGCAGCGCATGAAGAAGTTATTTAGGGAGCGTTGTTCAGCCCGATGTTCTTATGGGTGCCTAAGATGATGCGGTCATCGACCGATTCTGTGCGTAGGGACCCTTCCGGTAAAGCAACGGTTCAAAGGTCCAGGGTCCTTACCAATTCCGTAACCTGAACCGTCCCCGGTGCCAGGCTCACTTGTGTTGCGCTTGCTTGATCCGCACCCACCTGTATCCTATTAGTCTGGATCTACAACTCACGCATATCCTTCTGGATGCTCCCTAACGTCTACATATACTGCTGCTCGAGCTATTGTAGTACTTCAGTTGTAGTGTTCCATAATTTTTCGTCAATCTCATTGAGACCACCCTCTGTCAATACCATGGGATCATCCTTCGACTTATCCAATTTCTTATTTTTCCGAGGACCTTCACGTTACTCCTATCCATGATTCTTGAGCTGAAACAGGATGCTCTTCCCCTCATCTCCTCCATTGCCCTGTTTAGAATGTTCTTCCTCCTCGGTCTCGGGCGAAGGGGATTTTCTACTTCTCTCTGATTCGCGGTGCTCTTGCTCATTGTGCTCCTTAGCAACGTGCTCCTTCTCCATCCGAGCCTTCTCTACGACATCCTTTTTTCGTTGCGCGGTCAAATTTTGTGTGGACTACTGGGCTACATCCTTTCTTTTCTTTGCTGTCGAGCTTCCCGCGCCCTTACTGGTTCTGACATCCAAGTTTGAGGGGGAACGCCACTCTGCGGGCCATCGCATGATGACCTCCTATATGTTTGTATCGGTGACCAAATATGGAAAGTCACTCCATTTCTGTTGCGAATCCTATTGTGATTGAATTTAAACTCGATGGAAGTCAACCTTGAATGCGCCATATGCTAACAACTGCATGTACAAGGCCGGGGAGAACCTTGGGTGCTGGTTGATGGCCATGCAGAGGCTTTCTTCCATCAAAACCCAGTATATTTTTGTATCTGTGACCCACTTGGGGTCCTTTGTGGCCCATAGGGAGGCAAACTGTGCAACCTCCGACAATCCTTCTTTCAATGGAGGAAATTGGTTGTCCTTCGGAAGCTCCCATGCAACGAACACAATGGAGAGCAACAACCAAGCATAATGGAATGGCTTGGTCTCATCGTGGACCTCGTGGAAATTCACGAGGAATTCACTGCAAAGGTACCTTGACCAGTTGAACTATACACTAATCACGCAATGTGCAGCTAGAGATACCACGAGTGCCAGAACTTTGTTTGCAGGACACTTCCTCATTACCTTTGTGGCTAAGATTTGTGTGGAAATTTGCACCACAGGGTCATTTATGAAAGTGATTGAGTATCTGCGCAACTTTTTCACGAGGGAAAATTCCTTCTTCATCTTTTCGGCCAAATCCTTTTCTCTTGCCTTTCCACCAAACTCCTTGGTTGGATTCAAACCCTCGTATCGCAAGTGCATGATCCTGTGGATGAGAATGTAAGTGATGGGTATAGGCCCTCCTAGCCATAAGCACCCATCATGCACTAGAGTAAGTAATTGACGCACACATGCTATGTTGATTGTGGTGCAGTGATAATGGGGCACCCACAACAGGTTCGACAATCCAAAATTCTCCACTCCACGGATACATTCCACCATCTCTAGCTCGGTGACACCTAAGTTTTCCTAGTAGATGCGCTTAATATAGTTGGTTGTCTCTATGTGAGGGAACCTATCATGATCTGCAAGGTCCCAATCTTCCATCTTTAGTACGAGGATGCACGCAAGGCGCGGACCTTCGAAGGGAACTTGCTCTAGCAGCAGGGGTGTAGAAATGACAAATTTTTCAGAGTCTAGGTCCTTGGTGACCTTTGCCTTCCCCTTGTGTGGAGGGATATAGTTAGGCAACTTGGTAATGGGCTCCATTCCCTCAACATCTATGTCCTCTGTGCCCTATCCTTCCTCCACCTCCAAATCGACGACCTTCTCAAGCTGCTCGTCTTTCTGTTTTTGAGTTGCAGAGTGTTTTTTGGTTGACTCACGTACTGGCACCGACTTCTTCTATTTATCCTTCGTCGGTTTCTTTGTTTCTCTTGTAGGGGTAGGCTTTAGACTAGGCAACCTCGGCGTCGTAGGCATAGGAGTCGGAGCTTCCATACTCACCACCTCTGGAGAAGCTCCTTCAGAAGCAACATTGCCACCAGTACTCACAGCCTTTGTAGGGCTTCGTCCTAACATGGTTTCAAGGATGAATTTATGATTCAACTTTGATAACTTGGCTAATGCAGGGCTCACTACCAAATCCTCAAAATACAAGTGGTTCATAGGCAACAAACAATGCAACTCAAAAAAAACTCTAAGAGTGCAAAATGTTCTCTGTTGGATCAACACACGTAATTTATAGGGGTTTTTGAATTCAAATCCGACCGTTCCCGCAAAATACAGTGTGCTCTTCTGATGATAGACTTGAAACTCCTCAGTTAACGTGCTGATTATTTCGTTTAGGCACTGCGTACCTCGATCAATCATCAACAACTTTGGGTAGCCAAATCTGGTTAAGACGTGTTCAAACAAAAATTTCGCTACTGTAGCCCTTGCATAATCCCTAAATAGTTTTGCCTCTACCCATCTGGTTAAATACTTTGTCGCAGTGATGATGTAGCGCGCACCTGTCTTTTTCCCTGAGGGCTGAATTGGCCCAATGAAATCAATCACCCATTTTTCAAATGGCTGCAATGATACTTGAGGATTTAGTGGAAACTCGTCCCTCTGTGATGTTTTTCCAGTTCGTTGACATGCATTGCACGCCCTACAATATGCTTTAGAGTCTTTATGTAGCGTAGGCCACCATAAACCTACACACAAAATCTTCTATGTTGTCGCCTTTCCTGCATAATGTTCTCCCACAGCCCCTTCATGAGCTTCAGCGAGGATACTATTCTGCTCAAAATCTAGCACATATTGTCGCAATATCTCATCTGCACCCATCTTATAGAAATGTCCCGCAATCATTGAGAAATTCGCCGAGAGCACTACTAGTTCCTTCTTTTGTTGACTTGTATACCCTTCCGATGCCATTCCTATAGTCAAAAAGTGAATAATATATGCAAAGTGATTATCTGCTACGTGTACCATGAAGAGTTGGGCATCGAGCAATCCTTCCTCCAAATTAGTAGGCTCCTCTTGATCTGAAATGATCATATGTTAAATTGAAGTAGAATTTATTAATGTCAATAGTGAACTGAATGTCAACTTAAAGTGCTTTAACCGTGAGAACTGTTTGAGAGGAAAGACTATAAGATAGATGAGAAACATAAGCAAGATGTAAAATAGAAATGAAAAGCAGAAAAACACAGTGATACCAAACAACAATATTAATTACGGAGTTCGTCCCTGATGGACTATGTCTCCGGGTTCGCTTTCAAGATGGGCGACTGCTTTATTAGGATTGAATCCGAGGAGGTCAATTACATAGAAGATTAACCAGACTGATTGTGCATTTAGGCACTTTTGGTCACTATCATAAGAAATCTCTCTAAAATAGCTTTCCAATGCCTGTCACGGTTCCCAATTCTGACTTTGGATGCTCCTGTTACACTAAAAACAAAAACTGCCTATAACCTCCAGAATCTTCACACAAAACTTCAAAACCACTAATGTCTTCTTCATGAATAAGATGGTGCATTTAAAGGGTTTCAGGTACATCTGAGGTTTCCACAGTCAAGATTGGCATAAACACTGAAGTTATGGTTCGGTCAAATGACAAAAGGCCACCTTAGGAGTTGGTTACAAGGCCCTTGCATTAAACTAGCACCAAAAAATCATTTAAAAACCCAAAAATGACTTTATAATAGCAACTAGCCACTCGCGGCCAGGTTGACTATGCGGAGTTGTTAACCACCCATGTGAATAGCCCGCGGCCAAACCACCAAGGGACATGGTGAATTTTAGACCCGACAGTTCTGGATGCTGACGTGGTTGTCTTAAGAGTTTAGCCTTTTGGATTTTGTCAAATGAACAAAATAACTTCTTTTACAACAATTGTCACAATGTGACATAAAAACCTCATAAGACGACCTATTCCATCCCTGACAACCAAACCCCGACGGAACTGACGACAACCAGGTACATATACTTCACACCATGAAAACCGTTGACATCACCAGAGAACCTGAACCATAAACATCACTATCGAAGCTGAAGACACCGGGCACTGAATGCTGATGAAAAAATTAGCAAAGCTGACAAAGTTCAAGACCTCATCGGCCATGATCATTTGAAGATCACCTCGACTTTGAACCACTGAATACTTTGCTCATCCTGGACAGACAAGATCATCCTGGATCAATCCTCTCCACTTGAAATCTTTTGGACCACAAAAGTTTAACTAGACAGATAGCAGGTGAGGGTAGATCTCTCTCACCCTCCACCTTGCCCTGTGTCGAGCAGTAAAAAGGGTCTTTTTCACCTCTATTTACCCTACATTAATTGTCAATCTAGGAATGATTTGTTATCTCAAAGAGTGTACTTAGTTTGAGGTGGTCATTTGTCAGAGTAATGCTAGTAGTATAGTGCTCTAAATACAAGAGTAAATGGATGCTTGGAAGAAAATCTACTTACAAAAAGAAACCTAAGACTCAAATCATGCATTCAGAAAGCTACAACAATTTATCAGTCAAGGGTACAATGATGGTAACTCTTCCCTCTGTAAACTGATGCAATTAGAAAGCACTCAAGGAAAGGATCATCAATCTCAGAACTAGACAACATATGTCGATGTTCACTACAGTCTCAAATCGTCTGCACACCAAAGCGATGATAACTCAAATGACAGGAAATGGAACAACAACTAATTCTATAAACATGATTGAACAACAAAACCTTAACCTTCGGAATTGAATGCAACAATAATTATATCCTACAGGAATTAAGTAACAGTCTCTACTTTAGAGGTGAATTGAACAACAAAAAGAAATAGAACAACAAACTAACAGAAATAAAATATAGAACAACAACTTAGATCAAATATGAATGTACAAAAAACCAGATTAAATACACGACACTCTTAATATTAAAAGGAACAGTAATATGAGCTTCGATACAACAAGTATGAATCACAGCTATAAGGTAACAGCAATTGTGATCACAACGGGAAAACGATCCCGAATGAACAGCAATCACATTTTAAGAATAAACCATACAGTAGTACCGATTTAGGAATCTACAACACCGTTAATCTGTAATCGAATAGCAATGGAAATCTGTAAGGAACAACAATGTTATATCAATTGTCAAAAGGAACAACAATGCTATATAAAATTAGAATGAATAACATAACGTCCCCGTTGTAGGGAATAACATTACTTAGTCAAGTATATAACAAAGCCGATATGTAAAACAACAAAGCATATCAGATTACTGAACAGAGTAAATGGAAGAGATCAAACCACACATGAATCAGAAATAATGGTACAGGAGCAAGTGATCCACTAGGGCTAGGCCCTTAGCCTCCAGGGACTCACTGCTTAAGGTTACTCCAGAATCAAAGATAGAACGGCAACAAGATTTATATATTAAAACATCAAACAGAGTTACAGTGAATCGCTCTTCAAAGAGAGTCGATGATCAAAGTTTCAAGTACCAAGAAGAATTTCATAAAAATAACAATAGTTCGCCCTCCATGCTAACAATGCTACCCCTTCTTATAACAGCTGAGTGGAGATATCAACGATACAGAAGATCGTTAAGGTAGCGATCCCTCAGGATCAAAGGATCCTGAGGGATTCGCCAAACTTTTAGTTCTCAGTTATTCTCTTGTTCTCTTGCACCGATTGGGTATCTCCTTTTCCTTTTCCTAGTTGTTATGCTCCAATTTGAATCGCCTTGTTTGAATGCGGTTCCCTGTCAAAGGGACAACAGTTAAATTTGTCTTGTCTTTTCCTTTGTGATGGCAGTCTTCCATTTTCTCCTCTTTCTGCATAGAAAAAGGGTAATTATTGGTTATTTCACCTTACATATAAATCTTCTAGATTTTATCATAATCTCTTGTCATATACCTAGCTCATGATGTAAAGAGGTTATGAGTTTTGAAGAAAAGATGACAAAGTAAATGAAAATAACATACCTTCTCTAGTGCTCAACACACCCCCCTGCTTACCCTTTTTGATGCCCTCATGAAAACATCGTAGTTGACATGCAAGGCAGTGAGGGAGTAGGCTGGAGACAGGATCTCATGAGGAGGTCTACAGCCATGATGCCCAACTAGGTGCTCAAAAATATGTCCTGTCTGGCCCTCAGGCATTTCGTATAAGGCTTGGTATCTTGGTGCGGGATGCCAAATGACCGGACTTCAGAACCTACAGCCTAACCAAGATGGTCTTTCCCTCAAAATAAGGTCACCATAGAGGCCCAAGCGATCAGTAGCTAACTTAAATTTCTCATAGTTAAACGGTTCCCTGTGTTGGATGTTTGGATTAGAAGTCTGATATCGGAATTTAGCGGCTGCAATGGCAAGGTCTTTGATGGTAAAGAAGTATTCTATCCCTTGCCGATTGATTGTTGTATGAATAGGTCCTAATGCCTCAATCACGCTCGGAGTCCTCATTAGGTTCCTATGTTTATTCCATAATTGCAATGGATCTCTAGGCTCAGCTCTCACCCATAAGTCTAATATGTTTTCTTGTCTTTGAAAGGCATTGTAGGCTTTAAGCCATTTTATTTGATTAACTGCAAAAGAAATGAATGCCTGCAGTTGGACATCCCCAACAAAAGGGTTGGGATTCTGCTCTGTTTCTCAATCTAACACAAGGCTGGACCTGAGTCCTCTTAACCTTTTTCCCAAGGGGTTTCACCGGAGCGGTTGCATGCTTTACCACCGGGGTCCTTTTTGATTTCTTCCCCATCTTTAGAATCTTGATTTGTTGTCGAATTCATGCTATTATGTTAAGCAATCTTTACTGTTCCTTCCATAATCTTTTGATTTCATCTATTTTATTAGAAGGAACAACCGTTCGCTTACTCGGGCTTGGACTTTCTCCTTGACCAATTTCTTGATTTTCTTCTTGGGGTGCTTCCTCATTATTCTGCTGATCGGGTTGTTCATGGGTAGAAAACCTAGCTTGTTCTACTATCTCTTGGGCAACTTCTTCTTCCCCCCCTTCTTCTTCATAAAATTCTTCTGGTGTATTCTGACTTGGAACAAATTGTTCCTCTTCTTTATCTTCATCATTTTTCTCTCCAGATACACTTTCATCATGGCCGGAGTGATCCTCTTCTTCTTCTTCCTCGTCACACAATTCTTCGGATGCACTCTTATCATGAATAGAGTGCTCCTGCAGTTCTTCTTCAGTGTGGAGGTTTAGTGGGCTGAGAGGTTGAGTATATTCACCCATATTGGCCAGAATCTGGGCCAATTCATATTCTCTCAGTGGATTTTGAAATGGGCTTTCCTCACGTTGCTCTGTTTCTTCTTTCGCCTGACCAGATTTCTCGGTCTCTTCCTCTGTTTCTCCCTCATCCTTTTCCTTCAATTTTGTTTCATTCTCTCCTCCTTCCAATTGTGGGGGTTGCTTGTCCCCTGAATCATCTATCTCCACTGGTTGACTGGTGTTCCCTTGGGAATTTTCCAGCCTCCCTCTGATCCATGCCAATCTAACGGATTTCCTTCGTTTCAACGGTCTATTCGATGTACTTGCAACATGTTTTCGTTTGGGGTCTGGCAAAGCCAGTCCCCCGTCTATTGTAAAAATTAGTTCTTCCCAACTGCTCTGTTGTTGAGCAAGACTATAGCTAACTATCAGTCGTATCAACCCATGGTGACTTACTACCGTTTCTACGTGGCGAGATTTCTTCATGCTTCGGGCAACATCATGTAATAAAGAATTCAAAAGCGCAAGCAAATTCACAGTGCATTTTTGTTTTAATAGAGCTAAAAGTTTAAGGTGGCGTGGTCTTACCATGTCTTTTCTGCCTTCATAGGTGATGTAATTATGGATGATTCTCGCCAATTCTGCCCACGATTCTCCCAAGGCTGCTAATAGAACTCCCTTTCCTCTTTGACTCAGGTTCTGACCTTCATCTTGGAAGATTTTTATGGCGTCTTGCAGTCTTACCTTCTTTAGAGTCCACATAGATCCAGTGGCTGGCAGTCCTGAAACCTCTGAAATTATGTCATCGGTGACTGCTACCTGTCTCCCTCTTACCGTGGAGTGATATTCTTGCAGGTTCTGCAAAAATTCAATTGCCACGGTCTCGTTGGGTTGTTGTAGATGATTGAGATAAACTATCCATCCTACCCTTGTTAGGATTTCTCGTGCAGCATTAGAGATTGTCAACACTTGTGGTTCTCTATGAATTGATCTTCCTCCCATGCTTAGCACACTTTAAAAGCACAGAGATGGCAATGGAACAATAGGCTATTCAAGCTGTTAGCAACCATAGAGAAAATGAGGAAACAACAAGCTTGTTCAAATTTCAAATTACTGCTAATTGTTGCAGAGAATAATATGGAAATAGCTTTGAAACAACAAGCCATGCAAATTGGAAAACAATATACCGTTAAGCCTTGCTATTCCTGAGTAAGAATTCTCTTACTGATAGACTGACACGTATGCCAGTGAATTATGAGGTCACCTGCTCCCCCTTGCGATGTGATAGGCCATCCTCGGCCGTCAAATGAGGGAGCGACATGCTGGACTGCCATGGTACAGAGTCAGAGAGGAACAACGTATACCGAGATTCCATGTTTACAAGAACGAGCAGATTGAAAAAATCGAGGTATATAATAGAATCACTTAATAAATAAGAGAATGTCGTGATATGATGCAAGATTTGGAGGATAGGATAGCTGATGTGCACAAAAAGTTTGATGTAGTCACTATGAACTTTTTCCTTCATGATTGATTGTAATAGATTTCATGTATTAAAGGTTCAGAGGAATTATGTTCATAATATTATTTGACCCATTACAAAGATAGAAGAAGGGTTTTGTAATTTCTATTGGTGTATAAAGAATGTGACTTCAATACCATCAACAGAGATCTGTTGCCCACAGGTGTCCATAACCTTGATAGAGTTATTTATTTCACCCATGGAACCATGATCCTTTGTGTATGCTTTAGAAAGTGTTGTGGAATGTCAGAATGGAGGCCATTATGCTAGCTTGGTAACCAGATAAATCATAATGCCATTCACTTGGAAGGAGTGAAAGGTGGGTAGGCCAGCTCATGATGAGACCTCCTGTTCTAAGGACTTTTTATTTTTTCTGATGTGCCTCTTGGATCATATCCCTGGTGTGGTGGCCATAGGGGGAATGCCACTTCACTTTCTTCCTTATGATCATGGTAGGCTGGCTCTTAATGAGACCCCCTATCCTTGATTTGACAAACCATGTTAGCAAATTATATAAACATTTTTCTTTTATAAAGTACTTTTCCTATCTATACACAAAGGGTGGTTCAACACTCCTTAAGAGTAGGGATGGTGGAAGAAGTCTTAACATCTCAATAGAAAAATATGCCCTTTGTTCTTATTCATTAATAATGATCAAAGAGGATTATGGAAATTTAGAAGGAACCATCATGATAAAGATAACCAATCATATCAGTATTAGTAGAAAAGTGACAGCAAGATGATAAATAGTTGTGTCTTTTCCTCTTTCCTCTTATCAATTCAGAGCAATTTCTTGTAAATATAGCAACTTTTATGTAATTTGCTGATTTCAGTATCCTCTAGTTTTTGTATTCATTGCATAGGTGTATAGCTGTGTTTCAAAAGTGATCTAAATGATAAAACACACAAAGAAGAAAAATATAAAACAAGTATTGTGCACAAAATTGCAAGCAAAAGGAAAGAAATACTCAAAACTGCTGTGTATTAAGAAGAACAGTAGCAAAGAAAACAAGCACAAGCAAAACAATGCGAAAATGTCGTCCTTTCGAAAAAGGAACAGTAGAAAAATGCAAGTGTTGTTCCTTCAGAAAAAAAAAAGGAACAGTAGAAAACGTAAGTGTTGTTCCTTCGGAAAAAGGAACAACAGAAAACGAAAGTGTTGTTCCTTTGGAAAAAGGAATAGCAAAAAAATGCAAGTGTTGTTCCTTCGGAAAAAAGAACAACAGAAAACAAAAATGTTGTTCCTTCGGAAAAGGAATAGCAAAAAGCGAAAATGCACTATTCCTTCAGAAAAAGGAACAACAGAAAACAAAAATGTTGTTCCTTCCCAAAGGAACAGCAGAAAACGAAAATGTTGTTCCTTCAGAAAAAGGAACAACAGAAAACGAAAATGATGTTCCTTCGGAAAAAGGAACAACAGAGAACGAAAATGCTATTCCTTCGGAAAAAGGAACAGCAGGAAACAAAAATGTGTTGTTCCTTCGGAAAAAGGAATAGCAGAAAACGAAAATGTTGTTCCTTCGGGAAAAGGAACAACAGAAAAATGAAAGTGTCGTTCCTTTGGGAAAGGAACAGCAAAAAAATGCAAGTGTTGTTCCTTCTGAAGAGGAACAACAAAACGACGGAAATGTTGTTCCTTTGGAAAGGAACAGTAGAGTGAAAAAAGTGTTATTCCTTGAAAAAGGAACAACAAAATGGTGAAAATGTTGTTCCTTACGAAAGGAACAGCAAAGTGCAGAAGTGTTGTTCCTTGAAAAAGGAACAACAAAGTGGTGAAAATGTTGTTCCTTTCGAAAGGAACAACAAAGTGCAAATGTTACATAACTGCAAAAATATATACAAAACAAAAGAATTATGTACAGTGTGTAAGAGTAATTGAATTACTTAATGAACCAAAGGTGAGGAAGATTTCTTTTCCTCAACCAGAATCTACATGTCGGAGTCTTCGTGGAGCTGCTAGTAGAAGGATTCTCGAGTAAGTAGTTTGCGGTATAATCAAACTCGGTGGCCATTTGCATTAAAGGTATGTCCAGATCCATTAATGGTGGTTAGAGTAATGCTGCCATTATCATGTACCTTCTGGATTTTGTGTGGTCCCAACTAGCGAGTCTAAAGTTTCCCCGGAAAATCCTGAAACCTAGAATTGTATAGGAGCGCCCAATCTCTTTCGTGGAAGACTTTCTTTTTAATGAGGGTGTCGTGCCATTTGGCTCGATTTGTTGGATTAACGCAGTATGTTGAAGGGCAGAGAGCCTAATTTCATCTAGCTCATTGATCTGCTATAATCTATTAATCTGGGCCTCGTTTAAATCTAGATCAACTTCTTGTGCTGTTCGCAGTGTATATATTTCAAATTCTATTAGAAAGATGGTTTTCTTTCCAAATACTAGCTGGTATGGTGAATAACCGATAGTACTTCTCCATGTTGTTCTGTATGCCCACAAGGCTTCTGGAAATCTTGCAGCCCAATCGCATCTGTGTGACGCAATGGTTTTTGTCAGTATTGCTTCTATTATTTTATTCGTGCTTTCTACTTTACCATTTGCTTGTGGGTGGTATGGAGTAGTAATTTTATGTTGAATATGATAGTTTTTTAGTGTTGCAACAATTTTATTACCAGCAAACTGTGGTCCTCCATCCGTAATTATATCTCTTGGGAGGCCATATCGCACAAATATGTGGAACAGGAACTGTATGACAGAATCCTCTGTAGCTCTCGGCAATGCCTCTGCTTCAACCCATTTGGTGACATATTCTGTTGCTACCAAAATATATGTTTTCTGATTTGATGATGGGTTAATTGGACCAACAAAACCGAGCGCCCATCGTTCGAATGGTTCAATAACTAGCTATGGGTTCAGGGGCATTTCATCAGACTATCTAGGGCGTCCTGCTCTTTGGTAGTTGTCACTTTTTGAATGAACTTCTTTGCATCTTTGAAGATAGTGGGCCAATAATACCCTGTTTGCAGCACCTTGTGACCAGTTCTTCGATTTGCAAAATGTCCGCCACATGGTCCATTGTGACAAGCTTTCAAGATGTCAAAAATTTCATCTTCACGGATGCATCTCTTGATGTGCATATCTGCCCCTGTATGAAATAGTTAGCCCCCAATCCAAGAAAATCGAGTACTACACTGGACAATCTAGTTTCGTTCATTGGGGGTCAGATGTTTCGATAATTTGCCTACTGCTAAATAATTCGCAACATCAGCATACCATGGTGTTTTAACAGTAACAGTGAAAAAATGTTCATCTGGAAATTGATCTTCGACTGCTGCTGCATCCACTGGTTTTGGCATTCGTGAGAGAAAATCAACTACAGGATTTTCTTTTCCAGGTCGGTCCTTTATTGTGATATCGAATTCTTGCAATAAAATCAGCCATCTGGTTACTCTACCGTTTGTGATTGGTTTATTCGCTAAATATTTTATGGCAGAGTGATCTGTATATAAGATAACAGGATATCTAGTGATATAATGCCTAAATTTATTGATGGCATGTATTACAGCGAAAAATTCCTTTTGAGTCACAGTATAGTTCAATTCAGCAGGAGACATGTTCTTGCTAATATAATAAATCGCATATGTTTTTTTATCTTCTTCCTGCCCAAGGACTGCTCCAATAGCTGTGTCTGAAGCATCTGATGAAATTTGAAATGGCAGGTCTCAATTTGGTCCTCTGAGTACTGGGGACACAAGCTTTTGAGATCCTCAAAAGCACGATCACATTTTTCTGTCCAAACAAAGTCAACATTCCCCATCAGTGCATATAAAGGTGCAACAATATGAGAAAAATGTTCTATAAATCTTCTATAATAACTAGAAAATCCAATAAAACTGCGTACCTCTGTCTGAGTGGTAGGAGTAGGTATTGACAAAATTATTTGAATTTTGGTCGGATCTACCTGTATTCCAGCTGCTGAGATATAATGGCCTAGAATAAGTCCTTCAATCATCATCATATAGCATTTTTCATGGCTCAAATAGAGCCTGGTGGAAATGCATCGCTGCAACACATTTTCTAGTGTGTCCAATGCTGGGTCGAAATCATGTCTGTATGGTGAAAATCATCCACATATACTTCGAGCCCTTCATTTATTAAATTTGAAAAGATGCTGAGGATAGCCCTTTGAAATGTGGTAGGGGCACTGCATAGGCCAAAAGGTAAAACTCTGTAGGCAAATGTTCCCCAAGAACAAGTAAAAGTAGTTTTGTTTTGGTCTTCGGGGGCAATCTGAATCTTTTGTATCCACTGAAGCCATCCAAGAAAGAAAAGAATTTCTTTCCTGCTAATGTATCTAATACTTGGTCAATGAATGGAAGGGGAAAGTGGTCTTTTTGTGTTGCTTTATTTAGCTCTCTATAATCTACACAAATCCTCCATTTTCCATTCTTCTTTGGCACCGCTACAAGCGGAGAGACCCATTTGCTATCGGAGATAGGGTAAATAAAGTTCACATCTAAAAGTTTTTGAAGTTCAGCTTTTACAATGTCTTTTAGATGAGGGTTAAGTCTCCTTTGTGGTTAGCGAACAAGTCTTGCATGTAATAACCTGATTTCTATTATTAGAGCCTCAATCTATTATACACTAACAGATCTATTTTACTGTTGATTTGCAAGTAATAAAAGGAGCTTGCTGACCTTCTCACAAAGTTTTAAACATTTAACATCTTATCATTCTATCATAAGCAACATAAATTAATATGAGCATTCCATTGATATCAACTTAACAATAGTAGTTCATGGAAAAATACCTGTTTCGGCGGTTGATGATGATACCTTTGTCGTATGGCTCCAGCTGAACGCTCCTTCTCACTGACCCAACCGGATTTACCTCCCAGCCAACTAGGAACAAATTCCTAGCCCAGGAAACCTCCACAGGTTCCCTAGCTCTCCGTGCCCAAGTCCAACCAGATATAGTGTGTCCTCAAGAAGAATGTGAAAAACCAGATAACAATACTTTCCTCCTC
>APFE031422397.1:143253-173552 GCA_000404065.3 Pinus taeda | reverse complement strand
TTTTACATTTGTAATTACTTTGACAAACTTATAATTACATTTACATTTGTAATAGAAATTAGAAAATTTTACATTTGTAATTACTTTGACAAACTTATAATTACATTTACATTTGTAATAGAAATTAGAAAAACTTATGTTAACATTTAGGTAATGTTATTTTATTTAATAATGAAATCTCATTCGTGAAGGAAGACCAATTAACAAACTCTACAGTTAAAACGCACAATTACACCTCTCCCCCCGAGATAAAAAGACTGAGTGGAAAGAAATTATTCGGTTTTTGATAGAAAGAAAGAGGGATTGGAAAACCTAAGTAATATGTTACCAAACAGCGCAGTCGTGAGGTGGTGAATACCAGTGGACAAAAAGGGGTTCGGTTTTATTAGAAAGAAATAGGGATTGGAAAACCTAAGTAATATGCTACCAAACAGAGTGGTCGTGAGTTGGTGAAAACCAGTGGACAGACTTCGTCAAAAGATTAGAAAGGACAGAATGGGCCTAGGATATTGAGGTTTTCCATTGGATAAAAACCGATTCTACTGTCTGGAGCAAAATCCAAGGGGGAAGAAGTGGATGTAATAGCCCTTCTCAAGGTTGGGAGGACGGTCTATGCCTCGTGGAATTTGAGAGAATGAGAAATTACAGATAAGTGTATATACACATATTTGCTTGATTAGGAAATAGGGTTTATAACCCGTGAATAAATGATTAGGAAATAGATTTTATAACCCGTGAATAAATGTGATTACTGTATTATTGTTTATAGAAAGTCTTATTGTAAGGACACAATAGCTAGATTGAAATATTACTCTGTAACCAGAACTATAACTAGCTCGGGAGTCTATAGATGGAAAGTAGAATTTACATGAAATGGTTAAGCTGTGGTCTTATCTATTACTGTCATTTTGTGAAGATGTATTAACGTGTGTTATACCTTAATTCTCTAACTATAATAACAAGAGCAGACCCTAAATAAACAATCAAGTTAATAACAAGCTATGTTAAGACCTCGAATTAGCTGTCCAAGACAACCAAACTTAGGCTGGAGATTAAGGAAGCACTAAAATAAAACCGGCAATTTATTTCTACAACATAAGCTTGTAAAGAGAGGAGTTCTACTGAACCCAAAACACAACGGAGTACACACATATGAAACATAGCCTAAGGAAATTCGATAACAGTTCTGAGTAGTGCCAGATTCCAATAAACATCAACCATGGAATAAGAAATAACCATATATCGAATACGAGGGAAGGGAGTTGAGACCAGGGCAGACAAAAAATGATTTAGCCACCAGTCCAATCTCCCTCCTCACTGGTCCACAACAAGAAATGTAATTATATAGGTAATAAGAAATATAAATGCACTGAAGGAAAGAAATGTAAATGTACAGGGATAGGAAAAGTAAGTGAATAGAAAGCATAATTATAACATCAAGACCAGAACCATGAATTGTAAGCCTTACAGAACCAAAACTCTCTTGAGTCTATTAAACTGTTAAAATCCTCAATCCTCACGGAGTCGCTTGGCCATTATCAACTAAAAACAAATTAAAATCCTAACTGGTGCATTCATCACTGTAGCCCCGAATTCGAGCGCTGAGAAAAAAACATCAGTGCAGAGAATACAAAATAACAGTGTACATGCGTTAAACGCCGTAAGAGGCGAAGCCCTCCAAATTATCAGAGGAAAAGAACATCAAATGTATTTAAAAGAGGCTATTGCCCTTAAACAAATACAGTCTGTCGAGGCCTTTAAACTGTAGCACAAGCTAGGCTGTTGAGAGAACATAAATAATAACTCTTATATGAGTTTGAACAAATACATAGATTACCTAGAACCCGAAATACATAAATAATAACTCTTATACGAGTTTGAACAAATACATAGATTACCCGGAACCTGAAATGCACCTGTGGCATTGCCTCGGAACGCTAATGGAGATTGAAACCAAATGAGCAGCAAGTCGATTATCAAGGCATGCCAGGGCAACCAGAATACCCATGAAATTAGCAAGAGTCGCCAACATAAGAGGTTGGTAAGGCCAAAACAGTGAAAAAAAATACACCGGAGATCTTACCCTGAAGCAAAACCCTAATGGTTTGAGCCTGCATGCGAAGGAGGAAAGTCGACGGACTGTAACCTGTCAACAACCAAATGCAAGGTGGATTAAAATCCCAAACACAAAAAATGGGAAGCAAATCAAAGCAATAATAACACAATAAACATAAAATGTGTTGTCGCTGACCTGAGGGATGGTCTGTTGGTGTCGAAAACCCCTTGCGAAACTTGAGAGCCGAAGTAGTAGCTGGACAATAGTCAACAGTGGTGAACATTGGAAGGGTTACAAGCCCTCCATCGCTGAGAGTATACACAGAAAGGAACCTTACCGAAACAGATAGTGCAAATAAAGTGCGGAAGGCAAGGTTAGATCGAGTGGTTACGGAAAGGAACCCTCGGGCAGATCTGACTACAAATTCTGAATACGCTGACAAGTGGTCAACATGAAAATATGTCTATGAACAAATGTCTAAATTAGGTGCTGGCTTAACGTGGAACAGGCCGCAGAAAGAACTTAGGATAAGATGATATTGCAAACTTTGCCTGCACAGCCTCTTATTTTGGATAAGATGAGATTGCCTCAATATTTTTGCATCGGGCAACGTGAAGGCTGCAATAAGACCTCAATCGTTTGCCGAACCAAAAACTTTGGGTAAAATTTTGTTGAATAAAATTGGGAGCATCAAACTTAGGTTAAAATGTGAAAACACCGAAAAAAAATTGGTCAAAGTATCAAGTAATGGTAAGTCAACGATCGATTGATCGCTATTAGTCCCAGGCACGGACTAATAATTATTAAAAACTTAAGATTTTTAAATCACATTATTTGTGAAGATTCTTTTTTTTTTTATTTTAAAATCAATCGTTAAACCTTAACCATATATTTATCCTAGCCTCAAAGATTTAAGGCTCTCTAACGTTAGAGATTTAATTATTATCCCATGAAAGTACTAGTGATCCATTTTAATGAGAGTTCGTGTGGCACAAGTCATACTTTTAGCATATGAATAATGGATATCACAAATTAATAAATAATTTTAAACCCATGAAAGCATTTCCAAGTTCTTCATTAAATTTAAATACATAAACCTATCTTCAAACTCCACCATAACATGAGCATAAAAATATAAATGTAAAACCAATAGTCAAAATCATAATTCAATTGAAGATACAGACACATTCAAATTGCTTAAGCTGTGCAAAACCTTTAAATTACTAAAGTTCCTTAGGATACGGATTACTTGCAAGGTTATTATGTTTATTTTTTATTCAAATTCATTTGCATATATATTGTTTAAAATATTCTTATGCTTTAAAAGTGTAGTAAACCCTTCACACCAGTTGCGTTCTCTTAGTCCCTGCCTATAGCAGCGCAGGGACTCTTACCATTCGATAGGTAGTTAACTCCCCATTAATTTATGTGTTGATCGTCAATTTGCACAGGTTAATTACTCTTTAACCAAAGTTTATGTTGGGTACTTTCTCTGCAAGAAAATTTTAATTAAAGTTTTCTATTTACCCTTTTATTGCCCGCATCACTTTCCTTGATGTTATTTTAATGTGGGCAACTTAATTTATTCTAAGTTTCAAAATTGGCATGTGGAAGTTGCATAAACCTGGCACTGTTACACTTAATTTATCCTAAGTTTCAAAATAATTGGCATGTGGATGTTGTATAAACCTAACACCATTACACCTGTCATCATTCACTGACATGATTGTTTACAATTATTTACAACTATCGACATGTCTTCATTCCACTGCCCTCTATCTTCATTCAGGTTAGCAAACACATTGTATATTCAGGTTAGAAAACACATTGTTCATCCACTCCCGCATGTTCACAAATGTTTCAGGTGTTTCAGGAAGCTAGGTTTCAGGTATTTCAGGAAAGAAGTTATTGCAGAAGCTCTAATAGAAAGAAAATCGTGCAGCACAAGCAATGGCAACAGGAGTTCCAACACTTGGGAGGGCATGAGTAGTATCTAGTAACCTGGCGTGTTGGTATAACTTGGGATTTTGGAAACTGAACTCTCATCTGCTCGTGGGAAGGAGCATATACCCCGTATTTCTCAGAGATAATACTGAACCTGGGCACCAACGGAGAGGTTGGCTTCTAGTTTTCATATTTGCCTATGTTTTTCTCTATGTTTTTAGTGGTTGGGTACACTCACGGGTTCTAGGGACAAGATGTTTTTAGTGGTTGGGTACACTCACGGGTTCTAGGGACAAGGTGAGCTGCTGTTGGTGAGATGTTGATTTGGGGACAAACTCTTTGGCGTGCAGTGCTTAGTTGTTAATTTATAAATTGTTAATTTATAAAAGCTCTTGACAGGTAATATCGGGTTGTCGAGCAATAGAGCTATGTCTGCCGAAAGAAAGACTTCTTTCATTTGGCTTGTGAGGATAAGATAATACTAACTTCATGTGTAAAATTCTGAACAAATCAAATTGGCTTTGAACTCTGGTTAGCTACAGAAAGTTGCATCAAATGTTTTTTCCTTACAAAATTTGTAGTGAATAGTAGATGCTTCATCTCAAAATATGCAAAATGCTTTTACCCCACAAAATATGCAGTGTATGCAGTGAATGTAATGAATAATAGATTATAATTTTCTATGAAATTGCAATTCAGCTTAAAATGGATGTATGTAATACAAGGAAATACAACTACCTGTGCAAACTAATATGAAAATTTTGAGAGTGCTATGCCTGCAAAAGTAGTGCACCTTTCATGGTTAGCAACGTCTAAAGCCCATGGGGAAGCCTCTCCATATTTTGGCCGCTGGAAGGAGTATGATGCTAATCCCTACCATCTGATAAAGAACCCTTCGGGAATCATCAAAATGGGTTTGGCAGAGAGGTAGGTAGACAACATAACATATTTATTCATATTCTATCATTTTTCACATTTGTGCTGGAATACAATTAAATGTACTTCGAATTGGATGATATTACTTGAAGCTGTCATTCGACATGCTGGAAAACTGGCTACTTGCGCATCCAATGGCATCGATTTTTGCCGAGGAGGGCTTGTCAAGCTTTAAGCCAATAGCTCTTTATCAAGATTATCATGGCCTCCCAAAGGTTGAAAACTGTAACTTATAAACTTGACGTGTTCTCTAACAACTTGAATATTGTATACCAAAACTGTGATTTATTTAAGTGTCTTTGGATGGGATTAAATATTACTGAAACTGTTGAATCGTTGATGCAGGAAATTGCCATGTTTATGGAAGAAGTCGGAGGAAGAAAAGCGAAGTTTGAAAGAGATAGAATTGTTCTCACTACAGGAGCAACTGCAGCCCACGAGGTGCTGACATTCTGTCTCGCTGACCCTGGAGAAGCTAGGATTTAACGTGGCCCCTATTTCTTTTTCATGTCTCTCGGATAAATGAACCTTGATGAGTGACTCAACCTGCCTTCTTTGTGTTGTCCTTCTTGCAGTTGCAGTTTGAGCTATCGCTTTGTTGTGTTGTCCATCTTGCAGTTGCAGTTTGAGCTATCGCTTTGTTGTGTTGTCCATCTTGCAGTTTGTCATTTGTTGTGTTGTCCATCTTGCAGTTTGAGCTATCACATCTTGCAGTTTGAGCTATCACATGCAAGAAAAGTTGCAGGGTAGTGGGCCCAAAGAGTTAGACAAATGGTATATTTGTGGGCCCACAGGGTAAAACATGGTGATTTATTACTACTTTGTATATGACATCTCTGCATGGTGATTTATTACTACTTTGTATATGACATCTCTGCATGCACTCCAAGTGTCCTTTGGAAAGGTACATCTCTACATCCATTATAGGTTTTGCAAAGGTACATCTCTACATCCATTATAGGTTTTGCATAGGCTCATAGGTTTTGCATAGGCTCTAGAAGATGTTCTTAGTTTTATAGAAGGCATTCAAAATTCTCCCTTCAAAGATATTTTCTTATCAAACATTCAGTTCTGTTTTAACTCAAAGCCTTTCTAAGCACTTGAACTGCTAGCATCCTCATTTAGTGAGGGAGGAACTCTTGTATTCAACACATCCGGTAACATTTCTTAAGGTTAGTGAAGTTGGAAGCTAAAAAAAATTATCAACCTCTTTGTCATTTTTCACATGAATTGTAAAAAAAATTATGTTCAAAAAAAATTATTTACAGAATCCTTCCATGTGCTCTGAGACAAATTTCTCTCGCAGTGGATACCTCAAGGTTGCCCAGTAGAGCCTACTTATGAATTAGCTTGTCGGAGTCACAAACCATTGTGAACTCAAACATTAGAACTAAAATACAATGTTTTTCATAACAAAACTTTCATCTTACTATTATAATAATGAAGACGAGATTGCTCATCGTCGACTACAATATAGTCTTCCTCCTCGTAGCCAGCGTCCTGCACTACAAATATCTGCCGTTTTAATCGGTTGCTCTCCTATTTTAAACAGTTGGTTACATCATTTTCATGGTTCTTCAAGGTATATGTTGTTGATGGTGACGTCGTTTTCAATCCATCTTGCTCCGATGGTTCCAAACCATTGGCAACGCCAAGCTGATGATTTATTGCGATGTTCGTTTGCAATATGTGAGAGAAATTGTAGTGAAAAAAATTCACACAGGCAACAACATATCCATTGACAATTACAGAAAAATTACAGAGAAGAGGAACAACAGAGTAGATATGAATACCAGGAGTAAGCTTCACGTGAGCATCTAGAAAATCTTCAACATCTCCCAGCTTCCGTTCAAGTTGAGCCATTCTACTGCTAAGAAACAAATTCTGAGTAAATCCTTTGGCACTTGGGCAAGACTAACACTTCTGAACAAATACTAAGCCTCTCGTTGTCAAAATGTATCTCAAACAGAGTGAAGCGTATGGTTTACTGATTTGGCACCTGGCATTTGTAATGCGACGTGTCAGATTTATGGACACGCGGACACAAATGTGCGGCATCAGAAAAATCTCAAAGTTAAATATCATTGCACAGGGAAACTATACTCGTTAAAGTTAAATATTATTGCACATGGGAAACTATACTCATCTACCATTGGGAAAATGGCAATAAGTGTTTTATCGTTTGAATATTGAATCAGAAAACATGTTTAGAACCGTTTCAAATCTGTATCATGATAGTGTTGAATGACTTCTACAACAAACAACAACCCACAGTAAGTGTCAACAAGATAATGGTCAACGATAAAGTGATCAATACTATAATAATGACCAGTATAACTCTTAGGGATCTTATGATCAATATTGTTATAATCATTAGAGCCAAAATCAAAAGTAACATAGTAACGTTTTATTAGTTCCACATTGCTGCTAAACTCTTTCACGAGTAGACACCGGCATGCAACTGCGACCGGTGACGATGGATAAGTGGCATCAAAGTAGCTTGCAATACACTTTCCCATTATACTGCGATAGTGTACTAAATTTTCCACAACCTTAACCGTAGTAGATAACATTTCCTGTATTGACTCAGACCAAAATCTATAAACCCCCACCAACGGACTTGCCTGGGTTCATACAAAGTCTATCATTTAACTCCCTGGGCAAATTATTTAACTGCAGAGACCAAATCATGCTTCAAAGGTTTTGCTATAGAAATCGCATTCTCAGAGTGCACAGTGGAACACCATCATTTTTTTCAGCGAGAAAGTTGCTTCGATTAAAAGAAAAGAATGACTTCAGAGTATAATTATGGCATTCATGTCTCTTTTACATGTTCTAGATAGGACGAAGACTGCAGTGGCCTCTGGATATGGAGCGTTTTTATAGTGTTATTATACAAAGTCTTATATCATTTTGGTAGTCAAATATTCAAAGGCAGCGATGATACAAATGGTCAAATGATAAATTGGCAAGATGTAGTATACAATGTATTTAATGGTGGCAATGGAGATGTTATTGTATTACAACTTATGGTGGATTCACATTGCAATGCATTTCATATATTATCAAACTATGGTATCGTACTTATGGTGTGGTAATAGTATAATATATCTGTGTTGGTAGTGATATAATGGTTGAACAGTATTTGGTGTTAATGTGCGTTGGCCATAGTATATTCATACATATGTGCATTATCTTCCTTGGGTTATATCCGTGTTACAATTTTTTTCAGGAATATATCACATAGGACGTTATACATATATTGCGGCATATGCAATTGACAGGCTTTGATATAATATGCAAATGACATCATTGCTACACAGAGTTATGGATTTGACATAGAATTATGTTATTGACAATCACCATTAATATATTATATTAAAGATATTAGATATTATTGGATGTTATACAACCTTATGTTATATTCCAATATTATATACATTCCAAGAATACGAACCACATCAACATCCAATTCCTTATGATTCCAAGTGCGTTGGTCTTCATAACACTAAATTTCTTGTCCTCGACTTCATGGATGAATGTTAAAAGAATCTCTTCTTCTCTTCCTTCGAAGGTTTTGCTGTAGAAATCGCATTCTCAGAGTGCAGAGTGGAACAACATCATTTAAACACCTGTATTCGACACCGGCTAGAGGGGACATGTGGGCTTCATGCAAGGCCCCGCATGCTTACCAACAATTTTTCCGTTGATTGATGCCTGTAGTGTTGTAGTGTTGCAAATTTCTCAACCCCGACATGGACTACTGCTACGACAGTAGCTCCCTTATTTCTTAGAGAGTCTTTAATTCTTTGTTACGGATTATGTGATCCATAAACATTCATTGGTTATTATATTTATTGTTTTATTCAAATTCATTTGCACAGATATTATTTCAAAAACTCTTATCCTCTAATAGGAGTATACATCTTTCACATCTTTAGAGTATAAATTGTTTACTTCTTCAACGCACCTATACATCTTTCACATCTTTAGAGTATAAATTGTTTACTTCTTCAAGGTGCGTTGGGTTTTTAGTTTTTTTTCCTGGGATTATGTGAGCCATAAACATTCAAATTTCTTAACAATAAATTGTTATTTTTATGGATATTGGAATTATTATTAAGATTCTATTACTAGTTGTCTTTTTTATGGATATAAAAAATATTATTAAAATTTGTTTCTAAATAATAATAATAATAATAATAGTCCTAATTAATAGTTGTAGTTTAATGAACAAAGTTTTTTCTTTTTTTTTTTTAAATTGTTTCTATAAATTTGATTGACATCATGATTTCTGTTATTTAAAATGAGTTTTTGATATATAAATGGCAGAAAAATTCCTATGAACTTGAATGGTGGACTGAAATTATTTGATAAACTTTTTGTTAAATTTAATCTGGATTTTTATGGATAGTAAATCTATTTATTCATTCAAACACATTTTAAATAAAAATATATTACACCTTTATGGAAAATTGTATCTAAACCTAATCTATTTATAAATTATTTCAAGTATCTAATTCCATACATTAAACATTTGAAATGAAAAACATTTTACAATGTATCCTATAAACACTACAAACTAGTGCAACCATATAAATTAAGTAGCTAATAAATATTAATAAGCGTCAATTCATAATAAACATCAAAACACTTACTTCATAACACATATGGCTTCTTAAAATTAAAAAAATAATAAAATTAATTGAAAAATAACTTTAGTTTAAAAAATTATTATTACTAATTATTAAAAAAAAAATAGTATATAAGTTAACCATATATACATTTGAAAAAATATAGAACAATATTCTTATTTATGGAGATTTATCCCCACTTTATCACCGAGATTCTTAAGTTATAAATAATTTTTATTGGAGAAAATGCTATGATTTATGGCATATAAAAAACCCATACTACATTTGATATATCATTTTTCTCATATGACAATTTTTTTAATTAATTTATCTAACTAAAAATAAAAAATATAACTATTGAAAATAAATTTCAAAATATTGTATAACATACATTAATACCAATATTATTCTAAAATATTTCTACTATATTAAATTCCGAAAATAATTAATAAAAACTCTATTTCAAAATATACATACATATCCCCATAACTCATTGCATCAGATCTTTAATATTAAAGCTGTAATGATCACTGAACACATGAAAATGTCTCACAACGAACCTAGCTAAGTCTCAATGACCATAGGAGCACCAGGCTGAGAAGCAACCTTGGAGTCCTTGTATCCACCGAAAACATAGGAAACAAACCCCCAGATTCCCAAAAGCATGGCTAATACCTTTATCAGGTCCACCTTATCGTGGAAGACGAAGACAGCCAAGATGGGAACAACAGGCAGAGACAAAGCGCCAATGGCATTAGAAAACAACGAAGAAATCAAGAAAATCAATCCAGATGTCCCCATGGAATATATTTGATATGCTATAGCACACGATAGAGTCATGACGTATCCCATTTCCCCTGACCTAAAATCATGGGACTCTGATCCCAGGTCTCTGAATTCTCCGCTGGCTAACAGTCCCAACGCACAAATGAAGGCACCAACAATGTAAACCAGCGCCTGCGATATCATAACTACAGCGAAATTCTGTGCAAACTTTTGGAAAACAAGTTGCATCAGTGCGAGGAGGAGTCCATAAATGGCGCAGGCCAAGATGGTGTAAACAAAGCCCAGAATGAAGTGGGTTCTGTTTACTCCCTCCGGCCTCTCGCTGCTGGAGTGGGTACCTAGCAGAATGGCACTGAAGGTAAGAAGCACGATTGAATTCAGAATATATGGAGTTATCTTCTGCTTAACCACAATGAAAGAGAACAGGGCATTGAAAGCTAACTGTGTGGCGCAGAGAAGAGAGTACGTTGATACTGGCAGATATGAAATCCCAAAGGAGTAAAGCAGAGAGTTCCCACCTGCCATCACACCCAAAGCTCCACAGGCAAGAAGATATCTAGTGGTAACAAATGCAAGCATGGGTGATTTTCTTTGTGGGTTCAGCAATGGCGGTAGCAGAAGCAATGGCGATCCTACGCAGAGCAACAGTGATCTGAGCCATCGGCTGTGGCCACCCTGCTCAAAATAAAAGCGACTCAAAAGCAGCCCACCAGACTGTCCCACCACAACAGCGATAACGCTCATGCTAACGAGCAACCAGTGCATTCTCCCTTTTCGAAAGCCACTGTAATTTTCACTGGACTCTGCGCCTGCAATTGCTTCTCCATGGGACTCCATATTCACTGGACTGAACTCTCTGCTACGAAGCAATCTCCTCTCCCACGTTAGCTTGAATTATAATATTCCAAGCAACAGTACAGAACTCACTGGTTCTAACTGCACAGGTCCAACTTTGGAACTTATGCGTCCTTCGCAGGGCCAATGGAAAGCATCAGCTCCTTAATGGAGGGTGAGTTGTTTTGTGCTTGTAGTCGAATAACGGAAGACCTAAGTTTATAATGCATTTATTATCTTTGGTCCATGTTTTAAGTTGGAATCGGTTACATTTTGTAAGTTTGGAAGCGCTCTATGAAAGTTAGTGACAAGGTTGCCTGATTGGTTAACTCTGGATAATTATTTTGTGTTAAATATTATAATAATATTTATTTTTAAAGTGCTGTGTATAATGATTTTGTTTATTGTATATAAGTTGCTGTGGTAATATTAATTTAAATTAGAAAATTTATATATTTTTAACTCATTCCTATATATATGTATGTTTACGGACTTTTACATGATTTAAAATTATGGTATGAGTTTGATATGACTTTTATTATATTAATTAATAATAAATTTCATCTACTTTTTTGCAGTGGTCTCATAGGATTTGATTGAACATTTTTAACTCATTCATATATATAGAGTAAATTTGTTAGGATTTGATTGAACATATTTAACTCATTCATATATGGGGTCATATATATATGGTAAGGAGTTTGATAATGACTTTTTATTATATTAAAATTTAATGATAAATTTTTATCTACTTTTTTGCAAGGGTTTCATTAGGATTTGATTGAACATTTCTAAGTGCTTTCTAATTTTTCAAACAAACTCTTTAGTGATTTTGAATTTTATAATTTTATTTCATTCCATGATATGTTGTCCACTTACTTTTCTGTTTTATTTCTTAACATGCTATTGGTGAATAATTTTGAAGTCTTATGGTTGGATTGTGATCTTAGGCTAAGCTAAGCTTGTTTTATATTCATTTCATATTAATTTAAAATTTGATTATAATTTTTTCATTTTATATGAGAGACTAAATTTCAAAATCCAAACAAAGTTTTTTTAACTCTCAATTTTCTATAAAAAAGAAAAAGAAAAAGAAGTTAAATAATCTAAAAATAAGCTTTTACCATATTTGAAAATTCTAAATTTTAGTAAAAATTTTGTTATCATGTCATGTAGAAATTTTACTTATTTTAATAATAATATTAAAATTATTATTATTATTATTTATTATAATAAATTAAATGATGAAATGATATTAATATATAAAACATTAATATTAACTACTGGGAGATCAACGAGAATGATGCATTGCTAAACATAAATAACATTAAAGATATTGTTACTTCTAGGTTCAAAGAAAAAATGTGGTGTGAGAAAGATTTAGCAGCTAAAGGAAAATTAAGTTATTATAAAAATGTCATCAACCCCACCCTAGAAGAACAAAAGTATCTCTCTATCTTAACTAGCTCAAAGAAGAAAATTAATATAGTAAAGTTTAGAACGAATTCTCATGAGCTCCATATTGAAACAGGGCATTGGGCAGTTCCTAAAACCCCATGGATGGAAAGGGTCTGCCATATATGTGAGAATAAGAACATCGAGGATGAAAACCACTTTCTCTTAGAGTGCCCCGCGTACAACCACATTAGATCTCAGTTTCACAATCTTTGTTACAATACTAACCTTCTTAGCCTTTTACAATGTCAAAATTATAGTGAGCTCGGGAGGTTTCTCTCCAAGCTTATTAAGCATAGGAATAAAATCTTAAATCAAAATAAATAATTTGTTTCTTTAGGTCCAATAGACCAATGTTTGGTCTCAGCAAACGTCAACCATCATCATCATCATCATTTTAATGTTAATATTAAATTTATAATTTTGGATTAATATAACATTATTAACTATAATATAATACAAATTTTTTATATTATAATATATACTAGCACAACCACATTAACCACATTAATAAATGTGGTTGATATATGCCATATGCATCAACAAAGAGTCATTAACACAAAAATAGTCATACAAGCTCGCTCAATATGTTAATTTTATTTAGCCTAATTTTTTTTATAAATCTAACATAATAAAATATATAATATTTTTAAAATCCTAAAGTAATCATAACTTAAAGCTACCTTTAAAGAAATAAAACCTAGACAATTTCAATTGAAAGACATTAACATTTTAGATAATATTTCCATGGAAAATTATAATTTTCCCTCCAAGTGAATATCCAACACACATTTGAAATCTTGCATTTTAAATATGTATTATATAAAAAAATTAAATTGTTGTACGAAAAAAAATAAAAAATTATTTAAACATAATATCTTAATTGTCAAAGTATTTTAAATTTTTTGATATATAGAAAAACGAGAGTGGGAGAGAAGGGTCAGAGAGAGAGGGGGTGATAGAAAGATGGAGAGAGGGAGAAGAGGAGAGAGTCTCTAAGAAAGAGAAGGAGATTGAGAGATGGAGTTAGAGGAAAGGATAGGGGAGGAATAAGTTCAAGACAGATAGAGAAAGAAAGGTGGAGAGAGAGACAGAGAGAGAGTGGCAATGGAGAGATAGAGAGTGTGTATGTTTGGGGTGAGATAGAGAGACAAATAAGGATATATGGAGGGAAGGGGGAGAGAGAATGCGAGAGGAAGGGTGATAGGCAATCGAGTTGTAGGACAAAGCATGAGAGAGAAAGAGATATATAGAGAGAGTGTGAATGAATGAGTGAGTGATGAGGGGGAGAGACATAGGGAGGTGGGAGAGAGACGACTTGATAGGGAGGGAGAGAGAGATGGAGTTGGAGGGTGAGAGAGAGGGAGGTAAGAATAAATACATATAGAGAGAGAAAGGTGGAGAGAGAGGCAGAGAGGAGAGTAGGAGGGAAGATAGATAGAAGGGGAGATAGAGGAAGAGACGAAGAAGGGAGAGGAAGAGGGAGAGGGAGAGGGAGAGGGAGGGGTAAATAGATATATATGGAGAAACAATGTGTATGCTTGTAGGGTGATATAGATAGATGAAGAAGGAGAGATAGAGGGAGATAAAGATATAGATGGGAGGGGGAGAGAGGGAAGAAGAGAGAGATAGGGGGGAAGGAGAGAGAGATAGATATGAAGAGAGAGATCGTTTATGTCTTGGGGGTGAGATAAAGAGACAAATAAAGAGAAATGGAGGGCGATATCAATATAGATGGAGGGAGGAGAGAAAGGGAAGAAACTTTATTGCACTAGACATAGTGATTTCAGTGTGAAAATGCTGATTTCTAATCCTATTTGATTTCATGCATTAGATGCATTGATTTCTGTGTAGATGTTGATTTCTAATTCTAATTTATAGCTTGCATTAGATGCATTAATTTCAGTAAAGATGTTATTTTCTAATCTTGTTTGATTGAGCTTGCGTTAGATGCATTAATTTCAATGTAGATGTTGATTCCTAATTATATTTTATTTCTAGCACTAGATGCATTGATTTCAAGTAGATGTTGATTTCTAATCCTATATGATTGCTTTCAACATTAAATGCATTGATTTCACTATAGATGTTGATTTATAATCCTATTTGATTGTTTGCATTAGATTCATTGATTTGAGTGTAGATGTTTATTTCTCATCATATTTGATTGCTTGCATTAGATGCATTAAGCACAAAAAGATTATTAGCATGTGCATTATGACCAAGATTTTGTAGATAACCTCAAACAAAATAAAATTGAATAAAACTTGTAGTTGTAAGTTTTACATCTCCACATCTTTTAAAATTGAATATATAACTTATTTCAATCATATTTGGATTTAAAAAAATGAATAAAACTTCTTTCAATCATATTTGTGTAACTTTTTAATTGAACCTTCACATAATAAATTGATTGAAATACTTAAAAAGGTTTTCCATGCAATGGTATATGGGTGGGTCACAAAAATGTTCATATATATATATATATATATATATATATATATATATATATATATATATTATATAATATATATAATAGATTAATAGATAGATAGAATAGATAGAATATAGATATATAACTTTAAAATTCAAATAATTTACTTTTAAAATTGAATTGTAATAACTTACATGTTGAATTGCACTAAAAGACACTTTCTACAAGCCAATATGAAGCATGATTGGAATTCTTTTCATGTTCAATATTAGATTTATACATGATATATTTTAGTTCATGTTAGGTATTGAAGTGACTTGCATCGTAACTTAAGATTATACTTTTTTTTTAATCTATAAAACTCAAAATAAAAATTGAACATATATTTTATTAATTAAAGTTATAACATATAGAAAAATGATTAAATTAGCGAAATAATTTTAACAAATCCATAAACTTTAAAAATTAATGAGCATCCATAAACACAATTAATACAAATCCATAAACTGAAAGAGTGAATACATGTATCAGTAAACTATCCATATGAAAATATAGACAAATTACGAATATCACATGAAAATCGATAAATTGAAATAATAAGCATCCATAAACCAAAATAATGTCCATGATGTACATCCATAAACTATCCATGTATGAAAACATACAAAGTCTATTCACACATGTTAATTTTCCCTATGAAATGAGCCTGAAAATATACAAACTATGACACTCTAAGTACCGCGAGAACTCCTATGTGAGTTTTGCCACAAAAACTATGTGTCCCTAAGCTGGTATTTCAATATAACACATTCAAATTCAATATGATTAGATCATTACTTGTACAAAATAAACAATGTGGAATTAATTACATATACATGAATCGACTAACCTCAGTTGAGTCAAAATGCAATTTAGATAGGATGGCGGGTATGATCATGAAACTAGTTTTGATGCTCCCTAGCCTATGGCTCAATGATTGGGGCTTGCATCGATGAACCCACATCATCAGTGCTTCTAAATACAACATCCCACTCATGTCTCCACATAACAACGACATCAACGACACTCTGCGTATGGTCCTATCTACAAAATGCCAAAGACAAATTATAATTAATCTAAAAATTAATTAGCATAGATGTGTAACTTAAAAAAAGGAAATTTTGAAATATTAGGAATAAATTATTTTACCTCAATTGTTGGTCCATGTGGTTGTACATAGTGACTCTCCTCCACATTAGTGAATATATAAGGTGGAGGTGGGGGTGTGTTATATCACCATTTACCACTCTTGGTATGTATGATACTTTGTTTATGGCCTAGGGCAACCCCTCCTTCCAGACTTGTCCAAATATATAAAAAACAATGTTTTATTCCCTATACTCTACTTTTCCCTAAGCTAAATGTGTGTACATGTGGGTCAGTCAATACCCAACCCACGTATATGTATTAAAACACTTAAAAAATTAAATTTCATTAATTTTGGGTGGAGTTCACAGGTTTTACCTATTGATTACCTCCTATTTCCGATGGCGCAATTGTTTCCCAAATAAAAAACTAATTGGGAGAGGTACAAATAGAACTCTATGGGAAGGCCTTAAGAAGGGGAGAGGAGATAGAGTTATTATACTGAGATTATCCCTAACTGAGTCTGATGAATCCCTATGCCTCATGCACTTCCCCAAGCTTCAGGAAACCCTTGTTTCCTTGATTATAGATATCCTTATTTTTGCTTGAGAAATCATGGTGTTGGTGATGGAAGAATATTGTTGAAGGTTGGGATATGACAAATCTGGAGGACGGTTCCACTTGGAGCCACAGAAAGACTCAGGTGAATTCTCTCTATGTTATTTATAGCTTATTGTAATAAAAGAAATGTTGTCTTGTTTCCGAAATTAACTATGTCTATGCATCACATTATGTTTTAATTCATATATGAATGTCGTTTTGATGTATGATCGATTGTCTGTTTATATGATATAAAGTCAATTTCGTGAATATGCTCTACTTCTATACAGCTATGTATGTTCGAATTGAATGATTTTTCATGTTTGAAGAACATTGGGAGTTGCAGAGGCTCTTAACCCTTCGAGATCTGCTCGAACAAAGGAAATTTGGGTACAATCACTCTGACGTAGTATGATAATATAAGCATCTTCCTTGAGCTATTTGAGTATTTCTTGTTGTAGTTTCTTCTACTTTGCTGGGGTTCTAACCCAAAGCCCTAGGGTGCTTTCATCCAAAATATAATTGGTGACTCTGTTTGGGATAACAATCTTGTTATTCTCGGTTTGGGTGTTTCATTCTCAATTAGGGCTCATTATTTGGTTTGCTTGTGGTTATAGTCTTATTTGGTATACTAGAGTCCCAGGCCTCAAGTCTGATATTTTCGATTAGACTTCGTATTTTATTTTTCTTGCAAAGCTTTGTATATATTCTTTACATTGTTTGTCATCACGTATACATGCTTGTTTCTATAAAGTGAACTTGTGTATATGCAAATTTCATGTGTCAGGAGCTCCTGTGCATGCCTCTGCGTTTTCACACAGTCGGGTATGAAAATTTTTGCATTATTTTTTCAAATCTTTCAGCCCAAATATATTTGTTGCATGGTCTTTTCAATCTCTGTTCGGTCAATTGCTATCTGAAGAATTTAATTATTCTACAAGCTTACTATTTCGAAGTCTCTTCCTCATTGAAAAGATTTGGCCTAGGTTTGCTTCTTTAGCGAGTTGGTAATTTTTGTTTTAGCGCACAAGATTTCATCCTGAAGTTCTTGATTGTTTTGGTCCTCTAGAACACGAGATTGTTTTTAGTTTCAGTGTCAAGCCCGGATTTCACATCTACTTGCTTTCCTCTCCTTTATTTTGTGGCCTCATAGCTTTTCTTGCTTTTTGAAAGTCTTTTTGACAAATTTAGAAGTATTTCTTTCCTGGCTTGTTGGTTATTTTGTCAAACTCTTTATTTCTATTTGTGTTGTTTTGTACAAGTCGAAGTCTTTTTTCTCAAGTTTTTGTTCATTTTCGAGTTTGTAACTTGCAAAGACTCGTTGTGCTCTTTTTTCAATATTTTGAGTTTTGGTAGCATTTTGGTGATTTCAAAAAGTTGTTTTGGTTGCGTCTTTAAAAAAGAAAGATCTCAAAAAACTTTGTTTTTGTTTTTCTTTCACTAAGTTTGGTTTATGGTTTCTTTTTGTTGTTGAAAGTGAATTGCCATCTTTTACAATTTGTCCTTCTTGTTTGGAGAGAATTTTGTGTTTAAAATTTGTATCCTCTTCAATACTTAAGTTGGCTCATTGTTAGTTATAAACAAATGATTTTTCTTTTTGAGTGTTGTTTATGATCTTGCATCTCCATTATATCTTGCATTAGGGTAGTTTACATTGTTAAAGCATTCATAGTATTTTAGTTTTTGGGTGTGTGAAGTGTGTTTCAAGAAAAGAAGAGAAAAAATACTTTTCTTTGTAGAAGTTTCGTAGACCGTGTATAGAGATCTCTTTTCATCGAAGAAAAAATGACTGCATTAACGTAGTTAGTTTTTCATTGATTTTTGTTGCGTCATACAAAACATCATTGGTTTCACTCCCATATTTACCCTTGACTTAAAGAACAACCATTAAAATCAAGTGATTAATTAAAATAAACTAGAACTTTTATGTTATCATTAGAATACACCAACAAGTTTATGTTTATTAGGGCCATGGATTAGGCGAGAGGAGAGTTAACTCTCCAAGACCGCTCAAATTACAAAACATAGAAGTTTGATTACTGAGCAAAATTCAATAGCGTTAGGGAGATCGAGAAAGCTTTGTAATTAGGGGTAAAGCAAGAGGGAGAGTGAAGATAAGGACGAGAGATACCCCCTCTTTTACTTGTTAGATCCCGCCTCACGACTGTTTCACCTGGCTTGTTATATGAGTTGGTGACCATAATTGCCTATCTTGGGGATCATATAGGTGGTTATGCAGGGGAACCCTGTGGCACCTGAGGCTGACATTATATCACGTTCAAAAGTACTTCTGGATGGTACCCTTGCGAAGCTTGGGTGCTTGCATGAGCAAAGGTTGTTTTCTAGAGGTCAGCATAACTGCCTCTGGTACCTTCGCTAGTAGGCTTGGGGCATAATTACCCATTCTATTTTTGGAAGGCCCTTGTTATAAACTTTCTTTTATTTTGGTTTCCGGTCCTAATGACATGGAGCGGAAATAATCGAGAGTTGTTTTATTGCTGATATCTTTAGGGACATTTTTAGTGAGTGTTTTTTTGTCCTAGTCAGCCTAGCTTTATAATTTTTTGAGTCTTTAAGTAGATCTTTTAAATAATTCAAAGTGGCTAATTAACCATCTTGATAGTCTAGGAGACTTTGTCGGCTATCACCTATGAGTCCTGAGCCTTATCTCAAAAGGCATAGGAGCAATTTTGCAAGTGGCAACAGGTGCATCAGAGATTAATCCTCCACTTGGGGTCATTAATTCAAAAGATAGACCTGGTACCAGCAGAGAGTTAGAAAGGAACACACCAGTTCTTTCTCAAGTACTTTTTCAGTTGGAAGATAATGTCGAAGTTGAAGAGCTTTCAAAGTTAGTTGTGGCTTCGAATTCTCATCTTCCTCCTAATCATCCAGACATTCTATTGTACATTATAACCCCAGCTCATAGGCCACCAAGCCCAGGTTTACACCCATCTATTCCTTCGATGACTACTGTTCGAAGCATGGCATCTATGACGAGTGTTGAGAGTGTGAAGATTCCCATATATGTATGAGGAGGAGGAACTATTTCCATGCCTCTATTGCTCCAAGCACGACTATATTTGGGTCTACTTCCATTCTGTCAACAAGTGGAAGTTCTCAGGTTACTACATCTAGTTTTAGATTTATCCCTTATGGAATGCCATCTCATGGGATTCCTTTAGTTTCTTTGAACATATCATCGACCGACTTCACATCCATGATGAGTGGATCAACTTCTTTTCATGGTTTCTTATTTGGAAGTGGTCATATACCACTCTCCAATCCAACAGTAGGGTCAATGCCTTTTCCTTTATAGGGCAAGGTAATAACCCATTCGAGAGTTGGACAAACACTGTGGTTAGTGGGATAGGAATTGGGAATTAATTTTATTCTAGCTAACAAGGAAACGTGCCATATTATTTAGTTAATTCGTTTAAGAATTTTCCACCCTTTGCTAACACATGGAATCCTTATTGAGGGCTATCAATTGCTTTTAACACTTCACTAGGGGGTAGCTTCACTAGTTACGGAGGAGTTTTCGATAGGAGTTGGTCGAACTCTAAATATTGTTGGACCACAAGGAGCACCTTTTGGTTCAGTAGGCTCTAAAAGTTACTTTTTGCAACTTGGTATTTTTTAAAATCTAGGTCATTCTTTTTAGACCTTTGGGAACCCCACCCGCACTAGATGGAATTTCAAAGGTCTTCCACGACTGTCTTTTTTGGCCACGCTGAGCTTGCCAGACTTAACTAAAGTGACAAATTATCTGATTCGGTACAGTCCGGTTTGGCCTCCAGTCCCAACTAAACTTCCCTCGGATATCCCAAATTCGAAGGGAAAAGCTGCGAAGATCCGGGATACCACGTAACCACATTTCACTTATGGTGCTCATCAAACTCCTTGATAGATGATTCGATTAGGGTAAGGTTATTTCAGCACACCCTAACTAGAAATGCAGCCAAATGGTATATAGATGTTGCTAGGGAGAACCTATACTTATCTTTGTGATTTGGCTAATGTGTTTTCGAACCATTTTTAGTTGCTTGCCAGATATAAAGCCGAAACTGATCTTCTGGCTAACTTTCAGCAAGACACAACAACTCACATTTCGGATCACATCCATGAATAGAGGAAGAGGAAAGGCTTATCAAAGCTTAAATCCTGCCAAATTTCCTTCTTGAATGGTTTCTCAAATCATTACAACCTGACATCTCCAAGGATGTGTCTCTCTCCAGTGCTTATATGGAAGAGAAAGCCATTTTCAGAGCCCAGCAATTGGAATCGATATATTCTCAGTCTGGGGTTCTTCATAAAATTCTACCTGATGCTTCTAGGTCTAAGGTCGATTTAGCCAAGTCAAAACAAAGTCCCCATGCCCATGGTATAGTTATATCAATTGGTTAATGCAGTGAGCCTATTGAATCAATTACAACAGTTGTCTTTACAAACTGCTTCTTCTACCTAGGCAGCACCATCTGTACCTACACCTTCCCAACCTACCTCTATAAATGTCGTCCAGACCACTAATCTCAAAGGAAATCAACAATCCGATGGGAAGAGGAAGAGATGAGGTAAGAAGAATAAGCAGGAAGGAAAAGGAAATGTAGACAAACCCGACAATGATGCTAGAGATTGTAGGAAAGAGTCCAAGAAAAAGGTAAAATTTCCATGCAAGTTATGCAATGGAGATCATTTAACTCACCTCTACCCTAAGATGCAAGATGCTCAATGCTTATTAGTATAGCAAGGGTCCTCTAGCTCCCAATTTGTTCTGACTAACCCTTTTCCCCAAGGGCAGCAATTACTTTCTTGCGCGAATTCTAATGTTGGTACCTCCACCACGGACAACTAGGAAGGTGAAAATTTGTCAAATGTTTATATAATGACCTCTCATATCGATGTCGCTATACGAAAAAATTATTATGGTGAATTAGAAACATATAAGGCTTAATCTATTCCCGAATCCATAGAACCACTTCATATGTAGTAGTCCTCTGATGAGTCTATACCTTGGATATCGAAAGGCTCCACAAAGCACTTGACTATTAACCCTAATGCTAGGGAAGCCTAGAACTACTTGATTATAGAAGATATGGCTCAATGTCCTTGTGCTATGTCAGCATTGGAGGTACTCTAGTCGTGCCCTTCTTAGGGAAGTGCTTTACTTTCAGCAATTGGCGTCATAGACCCAAAGAATTATTTAGTGCTCACTTTTGATCTGTTGAATTTCAAAAAGAGACTTCCTCACCATATGGCTTTCCAGATAAAGTCCACATACTGAAAGACCAATATTTTTCGAACTATTATAAATGAGGAAACATCCACATGAATGATTTCTATGTCATGTTGGAAGGCCATTGGATCACCTTCAGTTATTCCTTCACCAACTCTTTTGACAGCATTTGATGGACATTCTCATAGGCGCACGGGATTATCCCACCCTTTCCTATCTGTGTTGGGGGAAAGGTAGTGAATATTGAGGTAGAAATCATCAATGTGAACCTGGATTATAACCTCCTCTTAGGTAGGAATTGGATTTATGACATGGATGCCATAGTTTCTCTGTTTTCCTCATGAGGGGAGGATTGTTAGATTTGATCAGTTAGATTATTCTCCAAGCAACTCTCATGCAACTCTGGATTCTACCATTCCATTGGTGGAAAATCCCCATCAAACTATTGAGCATTTAGGAGTTGGGATGTACTCTTCGTTAATGAGTATATTCGGCCTCCCTACTCCTACATCTAGAATTAATGCGATTTCATCCTCTAGGGGACCTTATCATAAAGAGTTCTTTCGAATTCATTAATTTTTGGGCCCTTGACCTTTACCTCCATCTACCACCACATTAGATGGAGGGTTGGTAGGTGGAATGACATTTCCCATGTCTGCAACGGACCTCGCTTATCAATCTATCGTTAACTCTGCAGACAACCATCCCACTCCTTTTTAACCAGAGGAGTTAGATGACGATGTGGCTTCGGCTTGGACCCTCGATTCTACTTCAGCTTTGGATTGCTTGGATACAGTCTTACCATCTAAAGAAGAAATTTTCAAAGAAATGATGGGTGTGGATCGAGCATGGGACGATTTATATCATTGTTCATATATTCTCCCTCCATTGTGTGAAGTTGAATCTAGTTTTTGCAATCTACCTACTAATGATGTTTATACAGTTTCAAACTCTTTGGCTCTAGCATAATTTTTTTACCCAAGGTAACATGTCGATTATCTATAGAAGTGTACCTGTGAACATCTCTAGGAATCCTAACACAATTAAAAATTTCTTCATCGGAGCTGACTATTGCCCTAAAGAAGTTCAAATCTACATTGATCTCTTCAAAGAATTTCGAGATGTGTTCACTCGGTCTTATGAGGAAATTCCTAGAATTGATCCATCTATAGTCCAACATGAGATAAAGACATACTAAAATGCCAAACCTATTAATAAAAAACTTCAATTGGTCAATCCTCAGAAAGTGGAAGCTATTAAAGTTGAAGTTGAAAGCTTCTTAAGGTGGGTTTCATATACCCATTCATCTAACTGAGTGGGTTTCCAACCCAGTCCCAGTAGATAAGAAGAAAGGAATGGTCCGAGTATGTATCGACTTTAGGGCTTTAAATAAAGCTTGTCCAAAAGAAAATTACTCCACACCTTTTATTGATCAAATTGTTGATGAATGTGTGGGTAATGATTTTTTTTCGTTCATGGACGGATTCCCTGGTTACAATCAAATTACTATCCTTTATTTGTCCTTGGGGCACATTTGCATACAAGAACATGCCTCTTGGCTTTAAAAATGTTGCAGCTACTTTTCAGCGGGCCATGTTTTATTCTTTCCATGACATCAAACATGTTATCAAAGCATACTTGGATGACTTAGATGCTCTTTCTCACAAGAGAATTGATCATCCCAGGCACCTTCAGTTAGTCTTTGAGAGATGTTGGTCTTATAAAATCTAGTTGAATCCGAATAAGTGTGTTTTTGTGGTCACATCTAGTCAGCTGTTAGGATTCATTATATTGACTAAAGGGATTTGAGTTGATCCTTTCAAGGTTGAGGCAATAATTCAGTTGCCTCCCCCATCTTCCATTCATCAACTTCAAAGTCTCCAAGGAAAGGCAAATTTATTGAGGAGATTTATAGCAAATTACGCCGAGATTACCAAAGGATTTATGCATTTGCTTAAGAAAGGAGTTCCATTTTTATGGGATGATTTCATGCAATGATATTTTGATGCTTTGAAAAAGGCATTATCCTCTGCTGCATTATTGACTCCACTAGATTATGGCAGACATTTCCTTTTGTATCTCGCTGCAGTAGAATCAACCATCGGTATGGTTCTAGTTCAGGAGGATGATGCTCTCAATGAGCATGTAATATACTACTTGAGTCGAGGCTTAGTAGGACCTGAGCTATGGTATTCTGCCATCGAGAAATTGGCCTTGGCAGCTGTCCATGCTATTTAGTGACTTCGTCATTACATTCTGCTTTGCAAAATGTTCATCTTAGCGACTGTCAATCCTTTTCAGTTTGTCCTTAGTAGGCAATTGATTGGGGGCAAGTATAATCGATGGATTGTTGTTTTGCAAGAGTTCAATCTTGAATTTTTGTTAGCTAAATCTAAGAAGTCATTATTTTTTGTGGAATTGATTTTGGAGTATGAGGAAAATTTTCCCGTCCAACATTTATTCCTCATTTCTTCATAGGATCCTTGGTACAGAGATATCATTATATATCTCCAAACTTCAAAGTTTCCACCTCCTTTCTCCAAAGATGAGCATCGAAAGTTACGTCACTTTGCTAAAAACTATGTTATTATTGGTGATACATTATATCGCAGAGGGGTTGACTCAATCCTTAGGCTTTGCTTAACTTTGGAAGAAGTCGAGTTAGTACTTAATGATTGCCATAGTGGAGCATGTGGGAGTCATCTATGAGGGCTTGCAAAAACCCATAAAATTTTGCAAGCAGGCTACTTTTGGCTTTCAATTTTCAAAGACTGTATTGAAGTAGTCAAACATCACCATCCTTAACAAGGTATAGTCAAAAAATGCGCGCGCATCCAACTGCACTTTTTACTGTTATCATTTTCGGTCCATTTATGAATTGGGGCATTGATTTTACTACTTGTAATCTCCCTTCGGCGGGGAATCACAAATACATCATTGTGGCTGTAGACTACTTTACGAAGTGGGATGAGGCCGTGCCTACTTTAAAAAATGATAGTGAGACAACAACCTTGTTTCTCTTCAGCTAGGTTATTTCACAATTTGGTATCCCAAGAGAGATTGTCACTGAGCATGGTAGTCACTTCCAAAATCAACTGGTGACCGAATTGGCTCTCAAGTTAGGATTCCGACGGGAGCTTTCATATTCATATTATCCTTAGCCCAATGGGCAGGTTGAAGTCATGAATAAGTCCCTTAAGAACATCTTGCAAAGGACAATTGATAAAACACGATCCAATTGGCAGATGATGTTGTATCCATCACTTTGGGCATACAGAACCTCAGTTAAGACTACCACTAGTTTTATTCCTTTTCAACTAGTTTATGGGTTGGAATCTATCTTCCCTATCGAATATGAAATTCCATCCCTTAAGCTCACTGTAGAACTTCTGCTGGGTACATCTACTTTCGTAGAATGCCTTGTTCATTTAGAACATCTTGATGAGCAGCATTGAGATGCAGCCATAATAAATGAAGCCCATAAGAAGAGGATTAAAACTAAATATGATAAAGTTGTCCATCCTCAGGTTTTTTTTCTGAAGGCGACCTTGTCTTAGTCTATGACCAAGACAAAGACACCCTTGGGGCAGGCAAGTTCAAATCTATGTGGTATGGTCCCTTTATAGTGAAGCATGTTTTGAAAAAAGGGGATATTAATTAATAGACTTTGAAGGGAACAAGTTAACGGAGCCCACAAATGGGCTCTACCTTAAGAAGTAGTTTGCTTAGGCTTCAGGCGACTAATTGCTTGTTTGTATATTGTATCTTTGTACATATCTTTCTGGAATTTTGTAATATCGATATTTTCTTATCTTCTTTGGTAGGTACTGATGAACAATTCGATATATTTCAGATTTTCCGATGGTGCAAGTTGTTGGGTTGTGTTATAATCTTTCCATAACTAGCCCACATAGCTAACTAGGGGTTAGATGTGGAGATGTCACAGGGGATTTGAGGTGTGCTCGTAACCCCACTTTATGGGGTCTCGGGTAGCGCCCCAGAAAATTTTGGTTTTGGACCCTATGATAGGTTGGGCGGACCCACCTATGGTTTTGTGCATGATTTTCGCACATGTTTTTTGGACGCGATGGTTTTCAATCCATGGTTTGGACGCGATGGTTTTCATTCCATGGTTTTGGACGCGATGGTTTTCGGTCCATGGTATTGGATGCTTCAGCATGTACAAATATGTATTGTAACATTGAAAGGAACATAATGAAAAATCAAGTTGGTAGTCCCGTTTTGGGATCCAGGGGAAAATGTCTGTGTATATGTGTTTTATGTGTTATGCTCTTGCATTGTTTATTTTCTGTGTTTTAGAATTCGTATGCAGGTAATTTATGTACCGGGTTAAAACCTACATAGGTAGGCACACTTGGAATCTTGTTTCCGTGGCTTGGGTGATTTATTATCCATCTGGCTAGTTGATGGTGTCGAGGGGAGTATGTATTGGCCTTGCTTCGATTAACATTGCCGAATATACTACCGTTCTTCATTTACTATCCGAAACAATAGCTTATGGGATTGATTCATTGGTAGTTTATCTAGACACACAACTAGTGGTGTCCCAGTTAAATAACACTTATCCAGTTTTCGATCCTTATTTATATCGCCAATTTTTGAGAGTAAGAGTGTTGCAACAATCATTTATTTATATCACATATGTTCACATTCTACGATTTGAGTATACATCTTTCACATCTTTAGAGTATAAATTGTTTACTTCTTCAAGGTGTGTTGGGTTTTTAGTTTTTTTTTGTGGGATTATGTGAGCCATAAACATTCAAATTTCTTAACAATAAATTGTTATTTTTATGGATATTGGAATTATTATTAAGATTCGATTACTAGTTGTCCTTTTTATGGATATAAAAATTATTATTAAAATTTGTTTTAATAATAATAATAATAATAATTAATAATAAAATAATAGTTCCTAATTAATAGTTGTAGTTTAATGAATAAAGTTTTTTCTTTTTTTTTTTTAAATTGTTTCTATAAATTTGATTGAGATCATGATTTCTGTTATTTAAAATGAGTTTTTGATATATAAATGGCAGAAAAATTCATATGAACTTGAATGGTGGACTGAAATTATTTGATAAACTTTTTGTTAGATTTAACCTGGATTTTTATGGATAGTAAATCTATTTATTCATTCAAACACATTTTAAATAAAAAGATATTACACCTTTATGGAAAATTGTATCTAAATCTAATCTATTTATAAATTATTTCAAGTATCTAATTCCATACATTAAACATTTGAAATGAAAAACATTTTACAAATGTATCCTATAAACACTACAAACTAGTGCAACCATATCAATTAAGTAGCTAATAAAATATTAATTAATAAATATTAATAAGCGTCAATTCATAATAAACAATCAAAACACTTCATAAACATATATGGCTTCTTAAAATTAAAAAAAATAATAAAATTAATTGAAAAATAACTTTAGTTTAAAAAATTTATTATTACTAATTATTAAAAAAAATTGGTATATAAGTTAACTATATATACATTTGAAAAAAATAGAACAATATTCTTATTTATGGAGATTTATCCCCACTTTATCACCGAGATTTTTAAGTTATAAATAGTTTTTATTGGAAAAAATGCTATGATTTATGGCATATAAAAAACCCATACGACATTTGATATCACTTTTTCATATGACAATTTTTTAATTAATCTATCTAACTAAAAAGTAAAAAACCATAACTATTGTGAAGATAAATTTCAATTTATGTGTACATTAATACAAATATTATTCTAAAATATTTCAGCTATATTAAATTCCAAAAATAATTAATAAAAAACCTATTTCAAAATATACATACATATCCCCCATAACTCATTGCATCAGATCTTTAATATTAAAGCTGTAATGATCACTGAACACATGAAAATGTCTCACAACGAACCTAGCTAAGTCTCAATGACCATTGGAGCACCAGGCTGAGAAGCAGTCTTGGAGTCCTTGTATCCACCGAAAACATAGGAAACAAACCCCCAGATTCCCAAAAGCATGGCTAATACCTTTATCATGTCCAGCTTATCGTGGAAGACGAAGACAGCCAAGATGGGAACAACAGGCAGAGACAAAGCGCCAATGGCATTAGAAAACAACGAAGAAATCAAGAAAATCAATCCAAATGTCCCCACGGAATATATTTGATATGCTATAGCACACCATAGTAGAGTCATGACGTATCCCATTTCCCCTGACCTAAAATCATGGGACTCTGATCCCAGGTCTCTGAATTCTCCGCTGGCTAACAGTCCCAACGCACAAATGAAGGCACCAACAATGTAAACCAGCGCCTGCGAGATCATAACTACAGCGAAATTCTGTGCAACCTTTTGGAAAACAAGTTGCATCAGTGCGAGGAGGAGTCCATAAATGGCGCAGGCCAAGATGGTGTAAACAAAGCCCAGAATGAAGTGGGTTCTGTTTACTCCCTCCGGCCTCTCGCTGCTGGAGTGGGTACCTAGCAGAATGGCACTGAAGGTAAGAAGCACGATTGAATTCAGAATATATGGAGTTATCTTCTGCTTAACCACAATGAAAGAGAACAGGGCATTGAAAGCTAACTGTGTGGCGCAGAGAAGAGAGTACGTTGATACTGGCAGATATGCAATCCCAAAGGAGTAAAGCAGAGAATTCCCACCTGCCATCACACCCAAAGCTCCACAGGCAAGAAGATATCTAGTGGTAACAAATGCAAGCATGGGTGATTTTCTTTGTGGGTTCAGCAATGGCGGTAGCAGAAGCAATGGCGATCCTACGCAGAGCAACAGCGATCTGAGCCATCGGCTGTGGCCACCCTGCTCAAAATAAAAGCGACTCAAAAGCAGCCCACCAGACTGTCCCACCACAACAGCGATAATGCTCATGCTAACGAGCAACCAGTGCATTCTCCCTTTTCTAAAGCCACTGTAATTTTCACTGGACTCTGCGCCTGCAATTGCTTCTCCATGGGACTCCATATTCACTGGACTGAACTCTCTGCTACGAAGCAATCTCCTCTCCCACGTTAGCTTGAATTATAATATTCCAAGCAACAGTACAGAACTCACTGGTTCTAACTGCACAGGTCCAACTTTGGAACTTATGCGTCCTTCGCAGGGCCAATGGAAAGCATCAGCTCCTTAATGGAGGGTGAGTTGTTTTGTGCGTGTACTCCTATTTTGAGTTAATGGAGGGTGAGTTGTTTTGTGCGTGTACTCCTATTTTGAGGTCGACCTGCTTGTAGTCGAATAACGGAAGACCTAAGTTTCTCAAATTATTATGAAATGAGACGTGTAAAATAAAATTAACTTTATTTATAAAAAGAATATAATGCATTTATTATCTTTGGTCCATGTTTTAAGTTGGAATCGGGTACATTTTGTAAGTTTGGAAGCGCTCTATGAAAGTTAGTGACAAGGTTGCCTGATTGGTTAACTATGGATAATTATTTTGTGTTAAATATTATAATAATAATTTATTTTTAAAGTGCTGTGTATATGATTTTGTTTATTATATAAGGTATTTGCTGTGTATATTAATTTAAATTATAATAATTTATATATTTCAACTCATTCATATATAGTAAATTTGTTACGGACTTTACATGAATTTGAAAATTATGGTAATGAGTTTGATAATGACTTTTTATTATACTAAAATTTAATAATAAATTTTCATCTAATCTTTTGCAGTGGTCTCATAGGATTTGATTGAGCATTTTTAACTCATTCATATATATAGAGTAAATTGGTTAGGATTTGATTGAACATTTTTAACTCATATATATGGTAATGAGTTTGATAATGACTTTTTATTATATTAAAATTTAATGATAAATTTTCATCTACTTTTTTGCAAGGGTCTCATTAGGATTTGATTGAACATTTCTAAGTGCCTTCTAATTTTTCAAACAAACTCTTTAATGATTTTGAATTTTATAATTTTATTTCATTCCATGATATGTTTTCCACTTACTTTTGTGTTTTATTTCTTAGCATGTTATTGGTGAATAATTTTGAAGTCTTATGGTTGGATTGTGATCTTAGGCTAAGCTAAGTTTGTTTGATATTCATTTCATATTAATTTAAAATTTGATTATAATTTTTTCATATTATATGAGAGACTAAATTTCAAAATCCAAACAGAGTTTTTTTAACTCTCATTTTCTATAAAAAAAGAAAAAGAAAAAGAAGTTAAATAATCTAAAAATAAGCTTTTACCACATTTGAAAATTCCAAAT
>APFE031422397.1:93871-110349 GCA_000404065.3 Pinus taeda | reverse complement strand
TAAGTAATAAAAATAAAAAATAGTAATAACCAAATTAACAAATAATAGTAAAAATAAAAAATATTAATAACCATAATAAAAGAAGGAAATTATCAAAAAAAGAAGGAAAGAAAAACAAAGGAAAGTAAAGAAAAAGCAGCATGCAGACACATGGAGGGGTGCATGTGGTTCCCCTTCTGATATGTTGTTCTATTTAATGAACAGTGAGGAAGATGGGAAGGGTTCCATCATTCCGAAGTTCGATCTTCCATTCTATAGTTTACTAAGACAAAGGAATACTGGCAGTAGTCGTTGATTGAGGGCTCGGGGGTGGCCAGTTGTAGCAGGAATCCTGCACAATTGAGCCTACGGTTGGGAGGAGAGTCGTCCCCAAAATCTTGTAGTCACTTCGCAGCCGGAAAGTACAGGTATAATTTCATTGAAAGAATTGTTTTTCCTTTTTGACATTAAATTTAGTTTTACTTGTGTTGTTACAGAGTGGGAGAGAAGGGTCAGAGAGAGAGGGGGTGATAGAAAGATGGAGAGAGGGAGAAGGGGAGAGAGTCTCTAAGAAAGAGAAGGAGATTGAGAGATGGAGTTAGAGGAAAGGATAGGGGAGGAATAAGTTCAAGACAGATAGAGAAAGAAAGGTGGAGAGAGAGAGAGAGAGAGAGAGAGAGAGAGAGACTGGCAATGGAGAGATAGAGAGTGTGTATGTTTGGGGTGAGATAGAGAGACAAAGAAGGATATATGGAGAGAAGGGGGAGAGAGAATGCGAGAGGGAGGGTGATAGTCAATAGAGTTGTAGGACAAAGCATGAGAGAGAAAGAGATATATAGAGAGAGTGTGAGTGAATGAGTGAGTGATGAGGGGGAGAGACATAGGGAGGTGGGAGAGAGGGGACTTGAGAGGGAGGGAGAGAGAGATGGAGTTGGAGGGTGAGAGAGAGGGAGGTAAGAATAAATACATATAGAGAGAGAAAGGTGGAGAGGGAGGCAGAGAGGAGAGTAGGAGGGAAGATAGATAGAAGGGGAGATAGAGGAAGAGATGAGGAAGGGAGAGGAAGAGGGAGAGGGAGGGGAAAATAGATATATATGGAGAAACAATGTGTATTCTTGCAGGGTGATATAGATAGATGAAGAAGGAGAGATAGAGGGAGATAAAGATATAGATGAGAGGGCGAGAGAGGGAAGAAGAGAGAGATACGGGGGAAGGAGAGATAGATATATATGAAGAGAGAGATCGTTTATGTCTTGGGGGTAAGATAAAGAGACAAAGAAAGAGAAATGGAGGGCGATATCAATATAGATGGAGGGAGGAGAGAAAGGGAAGAAACTTTATTGCACTAGACACAGTGATTTTAGTGTGAAAATGCTGATTTCTAATCCTATTTGATTTCATGCATTAGATGCATTGATTTCTGTGTAGAAGTTGATTTCTAATTCTAATTTATAGCTTGCATTAGATGCATTAATTTCAGTAAAGATGTTATTTTCTAATCTCGTTTGATTGAGCTTGCATTAGATGCATTAATTTCAATGTAGATGTTGATTCCTAATTATATTTTATTTCTAGAACTAGATGCATTGATTTTAGGTAGATGTTGATTTCTAATCCTATATGATTGCTTTCAACATTAAATGCATTGATTTCACTATAGATGTTGATTTATAATCCTATTTGATTGTTTGCATTAGATTCATTGATTTGAGTGTAGATGCTTATTTCTCATCATATTTGATTTCTTGCATTAGATGCATTGATTTTAGTGTAAGCACAAAAAGATTATTGGCATGTGCATTATGACCAAGATTTTGTAGATAACCTCAAACAAAATAAAATTGAATAAAACTTGTATTTGTAACTTTTACATCTCCACATCTTTTAAAATTGAATATATAACCTATTTCAATTATATTTGAGTTTAAAAAAAATGAAGAAATCTTATTTCCATCATAAGGAATTGATTGAAATACTTGGCTAACTACTTGTAAATTCAGGAAAGTTGATAACATTATATAAAATTATAGAAATGTTGTCATATATTGGTTTTTGACCTATATATTAAATTTCAATACGATTGAATTATATCAGGTTATGACTATGCTGTTGTAGGCAATCTCAAAATAAATAATGTTGAATAAAACCTGTTTGTTGTTTACAAGAAATTATTTATTAAAAATGAATAAAACTTCTTTCAATCATATTTGTGTAACTTTTTAATTGAACCTTCAGATAATAAATTGATTGAAATACTTAAAAAGGTTTTCCATGCAATGGTATATGGGTGGGTCACAAAAATGTTCATATATATATATATATTATATATAACTATTATAATTTCAAATTAATTTACTTTTAAAATTGAATGTAATAAACTTACATTGTTGATTGCACTAAAGCACGAGACTTTCTACAAGCCATATTTGAATCTATGATTGAATTCTTTCATGTCATATAGATTAATACATGATATATTGTTCATTGGTAGTATTAAGGACTTGCATCGTAACTTAAGATTATACTTTTTTTTTAATCTATAAAACTCAAAATAAAAATTGAACATATATTTTATTAATTAAAGTTATAACATATAGAAAAATTATTAAATGAGCAAAATAGTTTTAACAAATCCATAAACTTTAAAAATTAATGAGCATCCATAAACACAATTAATACAAATCCATAAACTGAAATAGTGAATACATGTATCAGTAAACTATCCATATGAAAATATAGACAAATTACAAATATCACATGAAAATCCATAAATTGAAATAATAAGCATCCATAAACCAAAATAATGTCCATGATGTACATCCATAAACTATCCATGTATGAAAACATACAAAGTCTATTCACAAATGTTAATTTTCCCTATGAAATGAGCCTGAAAATATACAAACTATGACACTCTAAGTACCGCCAGAACTCCTATGTGAGTTTTTCCACACAAACTATGTGTCCCTAAGCTGGTATTTCAATATAACACATTCAAATTCAATACGATTAGATCATTATTTGTACAAAATAAACAATATGGAATTAATTACATATACATGAATCTACTAACCTCAGTTGAGTCAAAATGCAATTCAGATAGGATGGGGGGTATTATCATGAAACTAGTTTTGATGCTCCCCAGCCTATGGCTCAATGATTGGGGCTTGCATCGATCAACCCACATCATCAGTGCCTCTAAATACAACATCCCACTCATGTCTCCACGTAACAACGACATCAACAACACTCTGCGTATGGTCCTATGTACAAAATGGCAAAGACAAATTATAATTAATCTAAAAATTAATTAGCATATATGTGTAACTTAAAAAAAGGAAATTTTGAAATATTAGGAATAAATTATTTTACCTCAATTGTTGGTCCATGTGGTTGTACATAGTGACTCTCCTCCACATTAGTGAATATATAAGGTGGAGGTGGGGGTGTGTTATATCACCATTTACCACTCTTGGTATGTATGATACTTTGTTTATGCCCTAGGGAAACCCCTCCTTTCAGACTTGTCCAAATATATAAAAAACAATTTTTTATTCCCTATACGCTACTTTTCCCTAAGCTAAATGTGTGTACATGCGGGTCAGTCAATACCCAACCCACGTATATGTATTAAAACACTTAAAAAATTAAATTTCATTAATTTTGGGTGGATTTCACAGGTTTTACCTGTTGATTACCTCCTATTTCCCATGGCCCAATTGTTTCCCAACTAAAAAACTAATTGGGAGAGGTACAAATAGAACTCTATGGGAAGGCCTTAAGAAGGGGAAAGGAGATCGAGTTATTATACTGAGATTATCCCTAACTGAGTCTGATGAATCCCTATGCCTCATGCACTTCCCCAAGCTTCAGGAAACCCTTGTTTCCTTGATTATAGATATCCTTACTTTTGCTTGAGAAATCATGGTGTTGGGGATGGAAGAATATTGTTGAAGGCTGGGATAGGACGAATCTGGAGGACGGTTCCACTTGGAGCCAAAGAAAGACTCAGGTGAATTCTCTCTATGTTATTTATAGCTTATTGTAATAAAAGAAATGTTGTCTTGTTTCTGAAATTAACTATGTCTATGCATCAAATTATGTTTTAATTCATATATGAATGTCGTTTTGATGTATGATCGATTGTCTGTTGATATGATATAAAGTCAATTTTGTGAATATGATTTACTTCTATACAACTATGTATGTTCGAATTGAATGATTTTTCATGTTTGAAGAACATTGGGAGTTGCAGAGGCTCTTAACCCTTTGAGATCTGCTCGAACAAAGGAAATTTGGGTACGATCACTCTGACGTAGTTTGATAATATAAGCATCTTCCTTGAGCTATTTGAGTATTTCTTGTTGTAGTTTCTTATACTTTGCTTGGGTTCTAACCCAAAGCCCTAGGGTGCTTTCATCCAAAATAGAATTGGTGACTCCGTTTGGGATAACAATCTTGTTATTCTCGGTTTGGGTGTTTCATTCTCAATTAGGGCTCATTATTTGGTTTGCTTGTGGTTATAGTCTTATTTGGTATACTAGAGTCCCAGGCCTCAAGTCTGATATTTTGGATTAGACTTTGTTTTTTATTTTTCTTGCAAAGCTTTGTATATGTTCTTTACATTATTTGTCATCGCGTATACATGCTTGTTTCTATAAAGTGAACTTGTGTATATGCAAATTTCATGTGTCAGGAGCGCCTGTGCATGCCTCTACATTTGCACACAGTCGAGTATGAAAATTTTTGCATTATTTTTCCAAATCTTTCAGCCCAAATATATTTGTTGCATGGTCTTTTCAATCTCAGTTTGGTCAATTGCTATCTGAAGAATTTAATTACTCTACAAGCTTACTGTTTCAAAGTCTCTTCCTCATTGAAAAGATTTGGCCTAGGTTTGCTTCTTTAGCGAGTTTGTAATTTTTGTTTTAGCACACAAGATTTCATCCTGAAGTTCTTGATTGTTTTGGTCCTCCAGAACATGAGATTGTTTCTAGTTTCAGTGTCAAGCCTGGATTTCACATATACTTGCTTTCCTCTCCTTTATTTTGTGGCCTCATAGCTTTTCTTTCTTTTTGAAAGTCTTTTTGACAAATTTAGAAGTATTTCTTTCCTGGCTTGTTGGTTAGTTTGTCAAACTCTTTATTTCTGTTTGGGTTGTTTTGTACAAGTTGAAGTCTTTTTGCTCAAGTTTTTGTTCATTTTCGAGTTTGTAACTTGCAAAGACTCGTTGTGCTCTTTTTTCAATATTTTGAGTTTTGGTAGCATTTTGGTGATTTCAAAAAGTTGTTTTGGTTGCTTCTTTAAAAAAGAAAGATCTCAAAAAACTTTGTTTTTGTTTTTCTTTCACCAAGTTGGTTTATGGTTTCTTTTTGTTGTTGAAAGTGAATTGCAATCTTTTACAATTTGTCCTTCTTGTTTGGAGAGAATTTTGTGTTTAAAATTTGTATCCTCTTCAATACTTAAGTTGGCTCATTGTTAGTTATAAACAACTGATTTTTCTTTCTGAGTGTTGTTTATGATCTTGCATCTCCATTATATCTTGCATTAGGGTAGTTTACATTGTTAAAGCATTCATAGTATTTTAGTTTTTGGGTGTGTGAAGTGTGTTTCAAGAAAAGAAGAGAAAAAATACTTTTCTTTGTAGAAGTTTCGTAGACCGTGTATAGAGATCTCTTTTCATCGAAGAAAAAATGACTGCATTAATGTAGCTAGTTTTTCATTGATTTTTGTTGCGTCATACGAAACATCATTGGTTTCACTCCCATATTTACCCTTGACTTAAAGAACAACCATTAAAATCAAGTGATTAATTAAAATAAACTAGAACTTTTATGTTATCATTAGAATACACCAACAAGTTTATGTTTATTAGGGCCATGGATTAGGCGAGAGGAGAGTTAACTCTCCAAGACCGCTCAAATTACAAAAAATAGAAGTTTGATTAATGAGCAAAATTCGATAGCGTTAGGGAGATTGAGAAAGCTCTGTAATTAGGGGTAAAGCAAGAGGGAGAGTGAAGATAAGGACGAGAGATACCCCCTCTTTTACTTGTTAGATCCCGCCTCACGACTGTTTCACCTGGCTTGTTATATGAGTTGGCGACCATAATTGCCTATCATGGGGATCATATAGGTGGCTGTGCAGGGGAATCCCGTGGCACCTGAGGCTGACAATATATCACGTTCAACAGTACTTCTGGAGGGTACCCTTGCGAAGCTTGGGTGCTTGCACGAGAAAAGGTTGTTGTCTAGAGGTCAACATAACTGCCTCTGGTACCTTCGCTAGTAGGCCTGGGGCGTAATTACCCAGTTTATTTTCGGAAGGCCCTTGTTATAAACTTTCTTTTATTTTGGTGTCCGGTTATAATGACATGGAGCGCAAATACTCGAGAGCTGTTTGATTGCTGATATCTTTAGGGACATTTTTAGTGAGTGTTCTTTTCTCCTAGTCAGCCTAGCTTTATAATTTTTTGAGTCTTTAAGTAGATCTTTTAAATAATTCAAAGTGGCTAATTGACCATCTTGATAGTCTAGGAGACTTTGTCGGCTATCACCTATGAGTCCTGAGCCTTATCCCATAAGGCATAGGAGAAATTTTGCAAGTGGCAACAGGTGCATCAGAGATTAATCGTCCACTTGGGGTCATTAATTCACAAGATAGACCTGGTACCAGTAGAGAGTTAGAAAGGAACACACCAGTTGTTTCTGAAGTACTTTTTTAGTTGGAAGATAATGTCGAAGTTGAAGAGCTTTCAAAGTCAGTTGTGGCTTCGAATTCTCATCTTCCTCGTAATCATCCGGACATTCTATTGTACATCATAACCCCAACTCATAGGCCTTCAAGCCCAGGTTTACACCCATATATTTCCTTCGATGACTACTGTTGGAAGCATGGCATCTATGACGAGTGTTGAGAGTGTGTATATTCCCATATATGTATGAGGAGGAGGAACTATTTCCATGCCTCTATTGCTCCCAGCATGACTATATTTGGGTCTACTTCCATTCTGTCAACGAGTGGAAGTTCTCAGGTTACTGCATCTGGTTTTAGATTTATCCCTTATGGAATGCAATCTCATGGGATTCCTTTAGTTCCTTTGAACATATCATCGACCGCCTTCACATCCATGATGAGTGGATCAACTTCTTTTCATGGTTTCCTATTTGGAAGTGGTCATATACCACTCTCCAATCCAACAGTAGGGTCAATGCCTTTTTCCTTTACAGGTCAAGGTAATAACCCATTCGAGAGTTGGACAAACACTCTGGTTAGTGGGATAGGAACTGGGAATCAATTTTATTCTAGCTAACAAGGGAACGTGCCATATTATTTAGTTAATTCGTTTCAGAATTTTCCACCCTTTGCTAACACATGGAATCCTTATTAAGGGCTATCAGCTGCTTTTAACACTTCATTAGGGGGTAGCTTCACTAGTTACGGAGGAGTTTTCGACAGGAGTTGGTCGAACTCTAAATATTGTTGGACCACAAGGAGCACCTTTTGGTTCAGTAGGCTCTACAAGTTACATTGGGCAACTTGGTTTTTTCAAAATCTAGGTCATTCTTTTTAGACCTTTGGGAACCCCACCCGCACCAGATGGAATTTCCAAGGTCTACCACGACTGCCTTTTCTGGCCACGCTGATCTTGCCAGACTTAACTAAAGTGACAAATTATCTAATTCGGTACAGTTCGGTTTGGCCTCCAGTCCCAACTAAACTTCCCTCGGATATCCAAAATTCGAAGGGAAAAGTGGTGAAGATCCAGGATACCACACAACCACATTTCACTTATGGTGCTCATCCAACTCCTTGATAGATGATTCAATTAGGTTAAGGTTATTTCAGTACACCCTAACCAGAAATGCAGCCAAATGGTATATAGATGTTGCTAGGGAGAACCTATACTTATCTTTGTGATTTGGCTAATGTCTTTTCGAACCATTTTTAGTTGCCTGCCAGATATGAAGCCGAAACTGAACTTCTGGCTAACTTTCAGCAAGACACAACAACTCACATTCCAAATCACATCCATGAATAGAGGAAGAGGAAAGGCTTATCAAAGCTGAAATCCGGCCAAATTTCCTTCTTGAATGGTTTCTCAAATCATTACAACCTGAGATCTCAAAGGATGTGTCTCTCTCCAGTGCTTATATGGAAGAGAAAGCGATTTTCAGAGCCCAGCAATTGGAATTGATATATTCTCAGTCTGGGGTTCTTCAGAAAATTCTACTTGATGCTTCTAGGTCTAAGGTCGATTTAGCCAAGTCAAAACAAAGTCCCCATGCCCATGGTATAGATATATCAATTGGTTAATGTAGTGAGCCTATTGAATCCATTACAATGGTTGTCTTTACAAACTGCTTCTTCTACCTAGGCAGCACCATCTGTACCTACACCTTCCCAACCTACCTCTATAAATGTCGTCTAGACCACTAATCCCAAAGGAAATCAACAATCTGATGGGAAGAGGAAGGGATGAGGTAAGAAGAATAAACAGGAAGGAAAAGGCAATGTAAACAAACCCGACAATGATGCAAGAGATTGTAGGAAAGAGTCCAAGAAAAAGGTAAAATTTCCATGCAAGTTATGCAATGGAGATCATTTAACTCACCTCTACCCTAAGATGCAAGATGCTCAATGCTTATTAGTATAGCAAGGGTCCTCTAGCTCCCAAGTTGTTCTGACTAACCCTTTTCCCCAAGGGCAGCAATTACTTGCTTGCGCAAATTCTAATGTTGGTACCTCCGCCAGGGACAATTAGGAAGGTGAAAATTTGTCAAATGTTTATATAATGACCTCTCATATCGATGTCTCTATACGAACAAATGATTATGGTGAATTAGAAACATATAAGGCTTAATCTATTCCCGAAGCCATAGAACCACTTCATATTTAGCAGCCCTCCGATGAGTCTATACCTTGGATATCGAAAGGCTCCACAAAGCACTCGACTATTAACCCTAATGCTAGGGAAGCCTAGAACTACTTGATTGTAGAAGATGTGGCTCAAAGTCCTTGTGCTATGTCAACATTGGAGGTACTCCAGTCATGCCCTTCTTAGAGAAGTGCTTTACTTTCAACAATTGGCGTCATAGACCCAAAGAATTATTTAGTGCTCACTTTTGATATGTTGAATGTCAAAAAGAGACTTCCTCACCATATGGCTTTCCAGATAAAGTCCACATACTGAAAGACCAATATTTTTCGAACTATTATAAATGAGGAAGCATCCACATGAATGATGTCTATGTCATGTTGGAAGGCCATTGGATCACCTTCATTTGTTCCTTCACCAACTCTTTTGACAGCATTTGATGGAAATTCTCATAGGCGCACAGGATTATCCCAGCCTTTCCTATCTGTGTTGGGGGAAAGGTAGTGAATATTGAGGTAGAAATCATCAATGTGAACCTAGATTATAACCTCCTCTTAGGTAGGAATTGGATTTATGACATGGATGCCATAGTTTCTCTGTTTTCCTCATGAGGGGAGGATTGTTAGAGTTGATCAATTAGATTATTCTCCAAGCGACTCTCATGCAACTTTGGATTCTACCATTCCATTGGTGCAAAATCCCTATCAACCTATTGAGAATTTAGGAGTTGGGATGTACTCTTCGTTAATGGGTATATTCGACCTCCCTACTCCTACATCTAGAATTAATGCGATTTCATCCTCTAGGGGACCTTCTCATAAAGAGTTCTTTCAAATTCATTAATTTTTGGACCCTTGACCTTTACCTTCATCTACCACCACATTAGATGGATGGTTGGTAGGTGGAATGGCATTTCCCATGTCTGCAATGGAACTCGCTTATCAATCTATCGTTAACTCTGTAGACAACCATCCCACTCCTTTTTAACTAGAGGAGTTAGATGGCGATGTGGCTTCGGCTTGGACCCTCGATTCTACTTCAGCTTTGGATTGCTTGGATACAGTCTTACCATCTAAAGAAGAAATTTTCAAAGAAATGATGGGTGTGGATCGACCATGGGACGATTTGTATCATTTTTCAGATATTCTCCCTCCATTGTGTGAAGTTGAATCTAGTTTGTGCAATCTACCTACTAATGATGTTTATACAGTTTCAAACTCTTTGGCTCTAGCATAATTTTTTTACCGAAGGTAACATGTCGATTATCTCATGAACTGTACCTGTGAACATCTCTAGGAATCCTAACACAATCGAAAATGTCTTTATCGGAGTTGACTATTTCCGTAAAGAAGTTCAAATCTACATTGATCTCTTCAAAGAATTTCGAGATGTGTTCACTTGGTCTTATGAGGAAATTCCTAGAATTGATCCATCTATAGTCCAAATGAGATAAAGACATACTAAAATGCCAAACCTATTAATAAAAAACTTCAATTGGTCAATCCTCAGAAAGTGGAAGCTATTAAAGTTGAAGTTGAAAAGCTGCTTAAGGTGGGTTTCATATACCCATTCCTCTAACTGAGTGGGTTTCCAACCCAGTCCTGGTAGATAAGAAGAAAGGAATGATCCGAGTATGTATCGACTTTAGGGATTTAAATAAAGCTTGTCCAAAAGACATATTACTCCACACCTTTTATTGATCAAATTGTTGATGAATGTGTGGGTAATGAAATTTTTTCGTTCATGGACAGATTCCCTGGTTACAATCAAATTACTATCCTTTATTTGTCCTTGGGGCACATTTGCATACAAGAACATGCCTCTTGGCTTTAAAAATGTTGCAGCTACTTTTCAGCGGGCCATGTTTTATTCTTTCCATGACATCAAACATGTTATCGAAGCATACTTGGATGACTTAGATGCTCTTTCTCACAAGAGAATTGATCATCCCAGGCACCTTCAATTAGTCTTTGAGAGATGTTGGTTTTATAAAATCTAGTTGAATCTGAATAAGTGTGTTTTTGTGGTCACATCTAGTCAGTTGTTAGGATTCATTGTATTGACTAAAGGGATTTGAGTTGATCCTTTCAAGGTTGAGGCAATAATTCAGTTGCCTCCCCCATCTTCCATTCATCAACTTCAAAGTCTCCAAGGAAAGGCAAATTTATTGAGGAGATTTATAGCAAATTACACCGAGATTACCAAAGGATTTATGCATTTGCTTAAGAAAGGAGTTCCATTTTTATGGGATGATTTCATGAAATGATCTTTTGATGCTTTGAAAAAGGCATTATCCTCTGCTCCATTATTGACTCCACCAGATTATGGCAGAGATTTCCTTTTGTATCTCGCTGCAGTAGAATCAACCATCGGTAGGGTTCTAGTTCAGGAGGATGATGCTCTCAATGAGCATGTAATATACTAATTGAGTTGATGCTTAGTAGGACCTGAGCTACGGTATTCTGCCATCAAGAAATTGGCCTTGGCAGCTGTCCATGCTATTTAGTGACTTCGTCATTACATTCTGCTTCGCAAAATGTTCATCTTAGCGACTGTCAATCCTTTTCAGTTTGTCCTTAGTAGGCAAGTGATTGGGGGCAAGCATAATCGATGGATTTTTTTTTGCAAGAGTTCAATCTTGAATTTTTGTTAGCTAAATCTAAGAAGTCATTATTTTTTGCAGAATTGATTTTGGAGTATGAGGAAAATTTTCCCATCGAACATTTATTCCTCATTTATTCATAGGATCCTTGGTACAGAGATATCATTATATATCTCCAGACTTCAAAGTTTCCACCTCCTTTCTCCAAAGATGAGCATCGAAAGTTACGTCACCTTGCTAAAAACTATGTTATTATTGGTGATACATTATATCGCAGAGGGGTTGATTCAATCCTTAGGCTTTGCTTAACTTTGGAAGAAGCCGAGTCAGTACCTAATGATTGCCATAGTGGAGCATGTGGGAGTCATCTATCAGGGCTTGCAAAAACCCATAAAATTTTGCAAGCAGGCTACTTTTGGCTTTCAATTTTCAAAGACTGTATTGAAGTAGTCAAACATCGCCATCCTTAACAAGTTATAGTCAAAAAATGCGCACGCATCCAACTGCACTTTTTACTGTTATCATTGTCGGTCCATTTATGAAGTGGGGCATTGATTTTACTACTCGTAATATGCCTTTGGCGGGGAATCACAAATACATCATTGTGGCTATAGACTACTTTACGAAGTGGGATGAGGCCATGCCTACTTTAAAAAATGATTGTGAGACAACAATCTTGTTTCTCTTCAGCTAGGTTATTGCACAATTTGGTATCCCAAGAGATATTTTCACTGAGCATGGTAGTCACTTCCAAAATCAACTGGTGACCGAATTGGCTCTCATGTTAGGATTCCGACAGGAGCTTTCATCTTCATATTATCCTCAGGCCAATGGGCAGGTTGAAGTCATGAATAAGTCCCTTAAGACCATCTTGCAAAGCACAATTGATAAAACACGATCCAATTGGCAGATGATGTTGTATCCATCACTTTGGGCATACCGAACCTTAGTTAAGACTTCCACTAGTTTTATTCCTTTTCAACTAGTTTATGGGTTGGAATCTATCTTCCCTATCAAATGTGAAATTCCATCCCTTAAGCTCACTGTAGAACTTCTGCCGAGTACATCTACTTTCGTAGAATGCCTTGTTCATTTAGAACATCTTGATGAGCAGCGTTGAGATGCAGTGATAATAAATGAAGCCCATAAGAAGAGGATTAAAACTAAATATGATAAAGTTGTCCATCCTCAGGTTTTTTTTCTGAAGGCGATCTTGTCTTAGTCTATGACCAAGACAAAGACACCCTTGGGGCAGGCAAGTTCAAATCTATGTGGTATGGTCCCTTTATAGTGAAGCATGTTTTGAAAAATGGGGCTTATTAATTAATAGACTTTGAAGGGAAAAAGTTAGCGGAGCCCACAAATGGGCTCTACCTTAAGAAGTAGTTTGCTTAGGCTTCAGGCGACCAATTGCTTGTTTGTATATTGTATCTTTGTACATATCTTTCTGGCATTTTGTAATATCGATATTTTCTTATCTTCTTTGGTAGGTACTGATGAACAATTCGATATATTTCAGATTTTCCGATGGTGCAAGTTGTTGGGTTGTGTTATAATCTTTCCATAACTAGCCCACATAGCTAACTAGGGGTTAAATGTGGAGATGTCACAGGGGGTTTGAGGTGTGCTCGTAACCCCACTTTATGGGGTCTAGGGTAGTGCCCCAGAAAATTTTGGTTTTGGACCCTATGATAGGTTGGGCGGACCCACCTATGGTTTTGTGCATGATTTTCGCACATGTTTTTTGGACGCAATGGTTTTCAATCCATGGTTTTGGACGCGATGGTTTTCATTCCATGGTTTTGGATGCGATTGTTTTCGGTCCATGGTATTGGATGCTTCAGCATGTATAAATATGTATTGTAATATTGAAAGGAACATAATGAAAAATCAAGTTCGTAGTACTGTTTTGGGATCCAGGGGAAAATATCTGTGTATACGTGTTTTATGTGTTATGCTCTTGCATTGTTTATTTTCTGTGTTTTAGAATTCGTATGCAGGTAATTTCTGTACCGGGTTAAAACCTACGCAGGTAGGCACACTTGGAATCTTGTTTCCGTGGCTTGGGTGATTTATTATCCATCTGGCTAGTTGATGGTGTCGAGGGGTGTATGTATTGGCCTTGCTTCGATCAACATTGCTGAATATACTACTGTTCTTCATTTACTATCTGAAACAATAGCTTATGGCATTGATTCATTGGTAGTTTATCTAGACACACAACTAGTGGTGTCGTAGTTAAATAACACATCCGGTTTGCGATCCTTATTTATATCGCCAATTTTTGAGAGTGAGAGTGTTGCAATGATCATTTATTTATATGACATATGTTCACATTCTACGATTTGAGAATTCAATAGTAGACTCTATTGCTAATCAAGCATTAGATTGGCACATTAATCATTCATCAAATTAAATAACATCAACAAAATTGAATCTGTATATATATCATAAGATCACCTGTATATAAATGGAGTGTTAAAAAATAATATACAAAATTAGGACAGGATGCCCTCAAAATTTGGGCTTATGCCCATAATCATGTCCAGTCATACATATGTCTATCGATCGAGCTGGCTCAGGACGAGCGGTTAAAAAGTTAACCATAGTGTTGGCTACACACTGAAGTATCCAGATCTAGTCTCGTGGTACCCCTACCACACGGTGCTACATCTCTTCAGCCCCTCTTTCGCGATGCCTGTGCCTTGGAAATCCATGAGGTCTCACTAGACCCACATCTGGAACATGTTCATGATATTTTGTCAGTAATTTCTCTCATCTAAAATATTTTTTTTAAGTTCATTTCATATTAAAAGAATCCAATTTTTTTTAAAAAACTCACAAAAACTTAAAAATTGTTACCTATCTCTCCCCATGCCGCATTTGGTGGTAACACTAAGTCTGGATCTCCTCAGAAATCCATGCCAGCATATGGGTGGTCATCGACAATGATGCTCTATTGATCCCACCGGGTGAAAAACTCATCATCAAAGGTCATTCTAGGCACGTCCACCCCCGAGGCACTTCATCAGGTTTTCTCATCTACCCATTCGTGGATCTCTAGGTTGTTGATGGACATTGATACTTTGTTACGTAGCCCAGGTACCTTCTTGAAGAAGAATGAAGACAAGATGGTTCCATATCCAAAATTCTTTGTTTCACCCTTTTGTATAGAGGTCAATTGACTCTTCATGTTAGTCAAAAGAGGTGTGCACTAGTCAAAAACTGTGGTAAGTCATTCCACTTCCAGGCTCATAGAATGATCCAGGTGGATGTTGGTGGAAACCCACCTATCCCATTTGGACCCCCACAACTGTCTCTTTCAGTCTTTTTCAGTTTCCTTAATTGTAGCACAACTTACTATTTTTAGCAGTTTTTCGGGTCCTGAACTTCCGGAGCCATTTTGAGGCCCTAAACGACGTTTGTTGGGGAATCCAGGGGAAACATGGGTCCATGGAATGGACCAATGTTGCCTGTTCCAACAATGATAGTGCTCGAATAGATCTTTCTAATGAGCTATTGTACACGTCAAACGGAGATCGTATGCCAAAGTTACGACCCCCGGAAATTGATGTACCAATTTACCCAAAACGGGGCCCATAATTTGGCGTGTCATCTTCTGGGGTTAGGTTTTGGAATGTGAAGGGTTCTCCATTGTTTCTCAACAATAAATAGGCCTTCGAGCCTCATTGTAACTCAGTTCAGAATAGTTCAGAGGCATGTAGCCGCACATCTCTTCTCAGAGATAAGCTACCATCGCCCTAGCTGGTTTATTTCCAATTCTGGTTGTAAGCATATTTCGGTATTTTCCATTAATGAAATGAAGCATTATTTCCGCTGCATATTTGTGTATATGGTTATCTCTGTACTTTATTGTGTTCCTGTTTAAATTCGGATCAGTGGTATCAGAGCAGTCTTCTTTTTCTCTGTTTTTCTATGCATGTCCCCAACGAGGTCAGGATATAAGGAGTTAGGGCTTGAACTGGTCGAACCTTTGCAAGACCAGCCTCGAAAATCCCGACGGCCTCCCATGGTAGATGAGAAGAAAGACGAGGGGAGGAGATCCTATCAAATTCTTGCTCGAAGAAGCACTCGAGCGGCAAAGGAACGCGATGATGGATAACTTTGCGCAGATCCTTCAGCGGCTACCTAGAGGTGACGCATCGGCTTCCAGCAGCGACTCTGGAAACGCCACGCCCTTTAAGGTACAAGTTAATTTTGAAATCCCCATATTCGAGGGTAAGATAGACGCAGATGCAGTAGATAAATGGTTAAATCTACTAGAAGGGTATTTTTCTGTTCATGAATTTTCAAGTCGGGAAAAGATTGTTTTCGCTCTTCTTAAAGCAGCGCCCCACGTCAAGGACTATTGGGAAACCTACTGCGAGCAGAAGGATGAAAGTACAGGCTCACTATTTTCAGCCGCACCCACTTGGGATTCATTCCGAGATGCTATCAAGGAGCAGTACTACCCTATCAAAAGCTATGAGGACAAATACATCAGATGGACCACACTGCAGCAAGGACGAGACCAAGATGTGCCGGAGTTCACAAACATTTTTCATACCGTTCGCACACAGTTGGGTATCAAAGATTCTGAGCTGCATTTGGTGCTCAAATACCACGGTTGCCTACATAGATACATCCAGGAAGAGATGGAGTTCTTGAACATCTCCTCACTCGGCACAGCATACCGATACGCTGTCAAAATCGAGCAAAAGTTCAAACAGAAGAAGCGAGACTTTGGATCTGCAAATCTGAAGCCCAGAGGACAAAGCCAAGGCAGGGTGACCCAAGACAACCCGTCGAAGCCGCAAAAAAAGAACAACACCACGAAACGAAGAAGGACACAGGAAAGTGGTGTGAGTTCCACAAGAGTCCCACTCATAACACAAGTGAGTGTCAGACCAAGTAGTCATTGGTGGCCGAGTTGAAGGTTTCCGAATCAGATACATGTTCCGACCCTGAACCAGAACCCGACAAGGGGAATGACAAAGGGAAGCAGATCATTGATGCGGA
>APFE031422397.1:69999-93412 GCA_000404065.3 Pinus taeda | reverse complement strand
TTTTTTGGGAAATCTGGGGGCAACATGGGTCCATGTACTGATGTTTCCCTTCCCAAAGTGGTAGTTCTCGGATAGATCTTTCTAACGAGCTATCATACGCGTCAAACGGAGATCGTATGCCAAAGTTACGACCCCGGGAAATTGATGTACCAATTTACCCAAAACGGGGCCCACAATTTGGCGTTTCATCTTCTGGGGTTAGGTTTTGGAATGTGAAGGGTTTTCCATTGTTTCTCAACAATAAATAGGCCTTCGAGCCTCATTGTAACTCAGTTCGGAATAGTTCAGAGGCATGTAGCCGCACATCTCTTCTCAGAGATAAGCTACCATCGCCTTAGCTGGTTTATTTCCATTTCTGGTTGTAAACATATTTCGGTATTTTCCATTAATGAAATGAAGCATTATTTATGTTGCATCTTTGTGTATATGGTTCTCTCTATATTTTATTGCGTTCCTGTTTAAATCCAGATCATAGAAACTCGTGAGGTCTGATGCAAGGAAGCTGACTCATTTACCCGTGTAATGGTAAATAGAAAAATCCTCAAGGATAGACTTTCAACATGTTTAATTGGAATTTGACTCCCAATCTTCTCTGGATGTCCAGGATAATATATATGGACATAGTCTTCCACTGAAAGACTACCTCTCATCCTGCCTGTCGAGTGCATGAACTCCCCTCTTTGGGAGAGACCAGTAATGAAATAGATATCTTCGACCTCAATCTGTAGAGGCATCTGGTCGATCATGAAAGAATCATCCTCTACACTCCAGTAGTGGATCAAAATTTCTAGAAAGCGCGTATTGGCTTTCATATTTGGCATTTTGAAGAATTTAAGTAAGCCACAACCTCTTAGAGAATCCAATGTGTTTTGATCATTCATTATGTCATTATCTATGGTAGTATGCTCTCTTTCTCTCCAAGTGATAGTCATCCCCCAAAAAATTGAAGTTTCAACCATTAATTTATATGTTAAGACTTTAACTCACGTACACTCGGGTTCCTTTTAGACACAGTTGCGTGTAGGGCCATTTTATAAGCAGGTTACTCACATCCAACCTGCGTCTACGTAGAGTTGAATTTTTGGGCATAGTTTCCCACGATCAAAACTTTGAATTTTTTTCTAAAACTATCATAAAGAATTACAAGTAGGATTTGAGGATTCCCTGGAGACTTTGGGGTGATTCGAACAGTCCAATTGTTCAGAGAAAAGCTTGCTTAGTTTTTGCTCCACAACTCTTTTCTCCAAACGGAAATGAAAAAATTGTGAGTCCGAAGGTCATTATATAACTTTGAAATTGCAAAATATTTTTTCAAAAATTGATTTTTGTCTCGCTGATTTTTTGACCCGTGGGCTTGGATTATCGAGAGTGGGTCGTTTTTACAAGAAATTTTGGAGACTTCTTCGAGATGTTGTTTTAGTCCCATGACCACTGACCCATCATGGCAGGTATTGTTCTCTCACTGGAATTTAGGTTAGGGAAAACCATTTTCATCTGCATCTTGCATACTAGCCTCCATTCAGCAATACATTAGCTGTAGGGTCGACCCCATCATACCTTGGTCAGTAAACCGTTTTCACTCGCAGAATTTTTTTAAATCATGACGTGATGGTAGAGCCATCCTTTACATGGTAATCTTAGTTAGATCCTCGCTGACATCAATTGCCCATGCTGCTATACTGAGTAGGCTCAGGAGTCCTCTTTAGTACTGCCATGACTGATGCATTGAAGACACATTCTCCTTTCTTCCGTACTAATTTCTGGCCTTATACCCTAGAGGCTCCTTTATGTTGAGTTGTATTGCTGCATTGAATTTTGACTATTTGCACCTTTTGGCTTTGAGTCAGCTTCAGTAGGAGCTAATCCTAGAGTTCATTTTACCGCTTTCACTCCCTTCTTACCCTGTCTTTTGCTGGTGTGATCTTCTCCCAAGCCCTTTGTCTAAGTTCTCCATAAGAATAGCTGCTTTTTTCGATTGCATTCTTCTTGTGGTAGAGATTATGCTCCACTTGTTATTCCGTTACTCAAGAACCCTTCTAGATCTAGTTTGTCTTTGTCAAGAATCTCTTGTAACTCATTGTCTTCCATTTCCATCTCGCTCTGGGTCATTTCCTGATCCATATCCGTCTCTGGTTCACTTATCATGATCTCTTTCTATTTTTCCTTTACCTGTTCTTGAATATGTTCTTCTTCATTTTCCTGTTTATCATCTTCATCCTTCATAACTTGATTTTCAACTGCTGCGTCTTCCTCCTCTTCAAGAACCTGGAACTTATTTGGCCTCCCTTTTTGGTCTCCACTTTAGTGCTGTTTTGGCCCTTTTTTGTCGTTTGTACCTTTGTGAGCTACTTTGTGAAAGCCATTTGTTTCCTTCATTGTGTTAGGTTTGAATTTGTTCTCTGCCTTACTAAGAGGATAGTCTCTGAGAAGGTGTCTGTGTTCATGACATTTTCAACATCTAAATGGAATATGCTCGTAGTCAACCATCTACACCCATTCCTCATCATAAACCTCCAATATGACCTCATTCGGAAGGGCTCCAGATAGGTCCATTTCTACACAAATCCTAGCAAAGGAGGTATATTTTCCCCTTCTTGTGGCTTCAGAAGTTTTAACATACCTCCCTAATTTATTTCCTATGGTTGTTAGTGATTCTATTTGCTAATAATCCAGAGGTAGCGAATAGAGTCTTACCCAAGCTGGGACTGAGGTAATGGTTTCCCGCTCCGACACGAAGTTCATCATCCATGGTCGCATGTAGAGCCCTGTTACTGCATAGAAGTAGGGCCCACCTTCAAACACTCTGTCTTTGTCCTCGATGTTTGCAAACACCACAGTGAAAAAACCTTTGGATCCTAGATGAAGATCAATGCTTCCTTTAGGCTTCTAGTGGTATCTGATCGATGTTTGTAAAGCCTTTTTGGTGGGCCATAGTCCCATGAATTTGCATATGATTGCATAAATTTGCATGTGCTCCCTGTGGGCTTGCAACTCAGGGTTATTTAAGATTACCTTGGGAGTGACTTCAACTTTGGGCTTGCATGGTCCCTTTTGTTTCCTCTCTTTTGTTCCTTGTTTTTTGTCATCTTTCTCTTTGATTTTTGTACAAAAATTCTCCTTCTCCTTGTTACTTTCTATTTCCTCTTCCCTATTTTTTCCTGTTTCCATAGTTTTACCTCTATCTAATTCTGGAGGGGCCTTGTTCTTGTTAACCACGACCTCTCTGTAGGAGGGAGTCGAGCTCCCTCCTCTGCCCCCGTCCATGGCTAAAATCCTACACAGAAACCCTCCGTCTTGGTTTTCCGCTCTTCCGCTCTTCCCAACTAGCCCAATCCTAGATTTGTAGAATTCTCTTAACAATAAATTGTTATTTTTATGGATAATTGGAATTATTGTTAAAGATTCCATCATTTAGTTGTGTTTTTATGATATAAAAATTATTATAAAATTTGTTTATAAATAATAATAATAATAATAATAATAATAATAATAATAATAATAATAATAATAATAGTCATAATTAATAGTTGTAGTTTATGAAAAAAGTTTTGTTAATTTTTTTTTTTAATTGTTTTTATAAATTTGATTGAGATCATGATTTTGTTATTTAAAATGAGTTTTTGATATATAAATGGCAGAAAAAATCCTATGAACTTGAATGGTGGACTGAAATTATTTGATAAACTTTTTGTTAAATTTAACCTGGATTTTTATGGATAGTAAATCTATTTATTCATTCAAATACATTTTAAATAAAAAGAAATTACACCTTTATGGAAAATTGTATCTAAATCTAATCTATTTATAAATTATTTCAAGTATCTAATTCCATACATAAACATTTGAAATGAAAAACATTTTACATATGTATCCTATAAACACTACAAACTAGTGCAACCATATAAATTAAGTAGCTAATAAATATTAATAAAGGTCAATTCATAATAAACATCAAAACACTTACTTCATAACACATATGGCTTCTTAAAATTAAAAAAATAATAAAATTAATTGAAAAATAACTTTAGTTTAAAAAATTATTATTACTAATTATTAAAAAAAAAATAGTATATAAGTTAACCATATATACATTTGAAAAAATATAGAACAATATTCTTATTTATGGAGATTTATCCCCACTTTATCACCGATATTCTTAAGTTATAAATAATTTTTATTGGAGAAAATGCTATGATTTATGGCATATAAAAAACCCATACGACATTTGATATCACTTTTTCATATGACAATTTTTTTTAATTAATCTATCGAACTAAAAAAGTAAAAAAACATAACTATTTTGAAGATAAATTTCAATTTATGTGTATATTAATACAAATATTATTCTAAAATATTTCATCGATATTAAATTCCGAAAATAATTACAATTAATTAAATTAAATGTTCAAAACTTTATTTTGAAAATAAATTTCAATTTATACACTAAAATGGATATTAAATTCCGAAAATAATTAGTAAAAACTCTATTTCAAAATATACTAATAGAGAAACAAAAGAAATTTTTTTAGACAATACTAATAGAGAACCAAAAGAAATTGCAGTTTCTACTCAAACTGAAACTAACCAGAGTACGGAAAACTGTTCAATGAACAAGATGGTCAAATTGTTCTAAATGATGAAAAGTTTGTTGCACTAGATAGTGTAAATATATATCATGAGATATTATGGAATTTAGAATTTCATGGATAAATCAATAGGGTAGGAGTAAGAGCAGGAGTGTGGATATATAATTTTGAATGTAATTACTCAGAGGGCCATGCATATAGATTAAATTTTAAATGTACCAATAATATGGCTGAATATGAAGCATTAATTGTAGGTCTTATGTTAGTGAGGAATCTAGGAGATAAAAGAGTTTTTGTCATGGGAGACTCTGAACTAATTATAAAACAGATTGATGTTATATATATGACAAAGGACCCTAGATTAAGTTGTTATAGGGGAACTATTGTAGAAATACTTAATAGTTTCCTAGAAACAAAGCTTGTAATAATTCCTAGAAAAAATAACATGCAAGCCCATAGTTTAGCAATGTTTGCTAGCACCTGCAAATTACCTTTCCAACCTAACCATTAGTACACTGCTGAAGTTAGGCATAGACCTGCAATTCTAGATAATTTGAAGAATTGGAAAATATTTTCTAATGATAAACAAATAAATAACCTTTTAATTTTAGAAGAAGAGTTTACCAATAACAATATAGATACTGATACTTCAATAGATCCTGACACTAAGAATGAGATAGAAAAAAATTAGATAGAAGGTGATGAAATATATAGACTCAACCCAACTAAATTTACCAAATTAGATGTAGATAACTTAGAGAAAAATGAAATTGATGAAATAATCAATGAAGAAACCAAAGTAATTAATCTCATGGATAACATCTTACCAAAGGGATTAACCCATCTAGAAGATTTATTTGATTCAAATGATGTTCCCATGAAACCTAAAATGGAACCTTTAAGGTCTGGTATAGAGGAATGTAATATAGGAACCGATGAAAATCCTAAACTGATCAAACTTTCAAAATCATTACCCCCGACTAAAAAAGTGAAATACATTAAGTTGCTGAAAGAATTTCAGGATGTATTTGCTTGGAGTTATGAAGACCTCAAGTCCTATGACACCAACATCATCCAACACACAATTCCTATTAAATAAAATCAAAAGCCTTTCAAACAAAAACTTAGAAGGATTAATTTTGTCTTATCACCTGCAATCGAAATACAAATTCAAAGGATGTATGATGCCAAAATAATTGAGCCAATCATATTTTCTAATTGGGTCTCAACCTTGGTGCCAACTAGAAAGAAAACTGGTGAGATAAGACTCTGTGTGGATCTCAGAAACCTCAACAAAGTGTCACTAAAATACAATTACTCTCTCCCAAAAATGGACCACATTTTACAGAGAGTAGTTGGATCAACCAGAATCTAATTGTTGGATGGGTTTTTTGGTTACAATCAAATCTTGGTTCACCTAGACGACTAACCCAAAACTTCCTTTACTACTCGTTAGGGCACGTTTATGTATGTGAAAATGCCTTTTGGGCTAATGAATGCAGGAGATACTTTCCAGAGGGCTATGGATATAGACTTTGCAAAAGAAATTATTGGTTTCCTTGTGATATATCTAGATGATATTACTGTATTTTGAAAATATGAAAATCAACATTTGGATCATCTAAGGCAAGTTTCTATTAAATGCAGGAAATTTGGAATCTCCTTAAATCCCAAAAAGTCCTTGATTGGGTTAGAAGAAGGAATGTTGTTAGGTCACATAATTTCAAAAGATGGCATAAGAATAGACCCTGTGAGAATAGAATCCATCCTGCAAGTAAAACACCCCAGGAACATCAAAGAGTTACAAGCTTTCTTAGGAAAAAATAATTTTCTTGGAAGATATATATCTAATACGACAGAATTAATTAGATGACTAAATAACATGTTGAAAAAGGAGTCCACCATCAAATGGACTGTTGAGGCTAAAAAATCCTTTGAAAACATTAAATTAGCCTTAACTAAAACACCTATATTAATTAGTCCTAAATTTGATAGAGATTTCATCTTGTTTTCCCTTGCTTCTGAGCACACAATTGTTGTAGTTCTATTACAGAAAAATGAAAAAGGCTATGAAAAACCCATTGTTTTTTCAGCAAAGCCTTCAGAGATGCCCCCTTGAAATATAATATAATGGAAAAATAAGCCTTGGCATTAGTCAAAGCCATCAAGGATTTTAGGGTATACATCTTATATTTTCATATTGTAGCCTACATTCTTAATTCAACAGTTAAAGACATCCTAACTCAGGATGGTCCTGATGGAAAGAGGGGAAAGTGGATTGCTACTACTTTAAAGTATGATATAGAAATCAAACCTACTAAGTTAATCAAGGGCCAAGGTTTAGCCAAACTCATCACTGAATCAAATTGTCAGGCCTTGGATATAAACTTTATTACAAAAATAGATAATGAAGAGGAGATGGCGACTCCACTAGTCAGCTAGGCCTTTATTGAATCACCTTGTATGCTGATATTATTTATGTTTTACTAAATTTACAAGCTACTACTGAATTATCTAGGACTAAAAGCAGGTTTTTGAAGATGAAATCCTTGAAATTTTCTATAAAAGACAATGCTCTGTTTTGGAGAGGTCATGAAGATATTCTTCTCAATTGCTTATTAAAAGATGAATCTGACAAATTTTTGCAAGAGTTTCATGCAGGTGACTATGGAGTACACCTTTATTGGAAGACCACTGGAGATAAAATCCTTAGAGTTGGTTTCTACTGGCCTACCTTATTTGTTGATGTCAAAAACTATGTGGCCTTCTGTCACAAATGCTAAATTTTTGAGGGGAAGACAAATCTCTTACGTTTACCCCTCAAACCATTCTCTGTAGAAATACTTTTTCAGCAATGGGTTTTAGACTTCATTGGTGAAATTTTCCCACCCTCCTCCGCTCAGCACAAATGGATCCTCACAGCCACAAACTACTTCACAAAATGGATAGAGGCATACCTTCAAGGCAAGCCATAGATACTATTAGCATATCCTTCCTTGAAACCAATATTCTATCAAGATTTGGATGTCCAACTAAGCTCATTATTGATAATGTAGTAGCCTTTAAATCCAAAATAATGATAGATTTCTGCAATAAATACCATATCACCCTTGGCCATTCCATAGCATATTACCCTCAGGGTAATGGACTGGAAGAATCCTCAGACAAAAGCCTAGAAAACATCATCAAGAAGTTACTAGAGGATAATCAGAAAACATGGAATAAAAAGCTAGTCAATGCCTTATGGGCAAACAAATTGACTACTAAGAGATCAATTGGTACTTCTCCCTATCAACTAGTTTAGGGGATGGAATATGTCTTTCCATCCTCTTTGGGAATACCAGTAATGAAGATACTTCAAGAATTACAGGTTGAACCAAATGGTATCCAAAGAAGAATCAACTAAATTATTCATCTACAACAAACCAGTGAAGAGGTCTATGTTAGGTCTCAAGTTGTGCAGAAAAAGATTAAAAATATTTTTGATAAGAGAACCAAGGCTAAATATTTCTACATTGGTGACAAAGTGCTCAAGTGGGATTCAAGGAGGGAATACAAAGGCAAACATGGAAAATTTGATTTCCTATGGAAAGACCCCTATGTCATTTATGCTTACAAAGGAAATAATGCTTTATTCTTGAGAGAAATTGGTGGTATAGATGCAGAAGGTTGTCCAGTGAGTGGTCGAATGCTAAAACATTACTTTGAGACAAGTTACTAATTTTCATTTCCCATTTGTACATGTTTTATTTTCAAAAGTCTAGTTTGGATTGGATGGTGATCTTTGAAGTTGAAGCATGAAGAGAATGCCCTAATATTTAAAATATTTACTGTCATAAGTATCAATAATGCAAATTCACAGAAGGACACTTTTCAAGGTAACATCAACAACAATTCAAAGGCAACTGATCTTTAGAGTTCTTCACATTTCACTAGGAAATGCCATCCCCAAGTGGAGCCAGTGTTAGGTTCCTATACCAATAGGATTCATAATTTTGAATGACTAAGGTTTAGACTTGTAATATTGTACATAACTTTGCTTTCTGCAAATATTTTCCATATTAAAAAATTAAAAAATGTAAAGAGGGTATGTCCTAAAAGAAAAATCAAAAGACAAAAATAATAAGAGAAGGTAAAAAAAAATGAAAATATATGAACCCCAAAAAATAAAAAGAGACCATGAAAGTGTGTAAGTCTAAATGTCACTACTATTTAATTTTATACATAATAATGATTGTGTGCAACTTGTTATTCATGCCACAATCCATGGTAATCAAACTGTTTAATCTTGGTTATTTCATGCTTTAAATTTTATGTTTATAGTTAGAGAATAAAATCCGACCAAACAGTTTAATCTTGGCAAATCATATATAGGTAGAGAAAATAAAAGGATCTCATCAGCGTAATTTGAGCCCTTGGATGATATAAGGTTAGAAATAGATAGTTTGTTTTATAAAAGAAAAGATAAGATAAGGGTTTGTTAGCCTAAATGCACCCAAAGAAATGAAGAAAACATGTTAGAATAACTAAATGGGTAAGTAGAAGAAATGTTGTTGAAGTATAAAGTTGATTGGATCAAAACACATGCATCATGCTTAGACACATTTTTCAATATGTATGTGGAAGCACAAACAAAGGTCTGCAAGCTAATGTGATTAATCCTCCCCCCCACCCCTCATTAAATTTTCCCCTTTACTTACTAATTTCCTCTCCACAAGTATGTTCTAGTACTTTAAACCCATCAAGTTAAAGAGGCTCAAAGAATTTCTCTGACTTTTGGTACGACCAAACCCTCAGCTTAATGAACTATGGACATCAAGTGTTAGAATTCCCTTCATAAAAGTCATCCCCCTTCACTACCCTAATAAAACACCTTTTCCTAAGGATAAACTTCATTTGTCTAGGAAAAGTAAAGCAACTCCATGTTAAATCCCTTTTCATTCAAAAATCCCACAAAGACATCTTATCCTAAGTATCAAATGTATGAAATAAAATGTGTACATTTTACATTATGCTAAGGATATACCCACTCCAGCAACTTCACATTAATTTTTAATTTTATTATATAATTCTCATAATACCTTTTCTGTTATACTAATTAAATCCTTTATGTAATATCACAACCCTTAGTTTTAATAAAAACTATACAATTTACCCCATATCCTGACGAAACCCTCTTAATACACCCCTGCGCAATTAACCTAAAATAACCCGGTCATTAAGCCCCACTCGATCATTTAAACCCATTATTAACCTATACATAATCCCATACTGCCAATGTTTAAAGCATTAGGCCCCCCTTGAAGCCCATGCTTTTATCACTTGTGCACTTCCCTCACTCGATTGTCGTCTAATCACCATCCCCCTCATCTGACGATCCACAGCCATATCGGCTACACCCGATGGTCAATCGTTACCCACCCGATAAAGCGGTTTTCCCCGCCCCCCCGACCACTACATGTCGATCAATGGAGTAGATCAGGTGACCCCCCCTCGATACCGTCTCCTCCACAAAAGTGGTGCGATGGCCTAGGAAACCATGTCCCCGCTCGACCCAATAAACCACCTACTGTTCATTCATAAAATTTTCCACCAAAAGGTAATCGTTTCTCCATAAAAAGGCCAAGAAACCCTTTTACATATTTTTCCACTTGATCTCTTTGTAAATCTCTATGAACCAGTGACACCTACAAACCTGAAAACTACTAATTAACCCATTTAAGTCCTCAAAGAAAATGTGAATTCCACCTTCAAAGATTTCAGAGCCCATTCAACCTTCTGTCGTCATCAAGAACACTAATTTGAAGTCAATTCACCTAAACTCTAGATATTTGTGAATGAATTACAAGCCACCCTTTAAAAAATTGAAAACTTTCACTCATGAAGTATTTTAATTAAGTAAAATTAATCAAAAATTACTTTAAAGTCAGAAGCCTGCAACCAAACCCTTCTAAAAGTTTCATGTTTTCATTTAAAAACCCCTGAATAAACCTTTAAGGCCAAATTCAAATCCACAAGAATAGAATTATGGTTGCCCTTATCTCCATGGATATCCAACCTATCACAACTCCGCATTTGGACCTAGACCACCTTCCCCTAGAGGACAGGGATTTCCAAATCAAAGATATCAGTGCATATGAGATCCTGCTCAAACTTTATTGTTTGAGTAGGGATACATATTTGAACCATTCCGATGACATTGGTCTTTGGGAATCCAATTTTCCCAAATACCAATTCCCTTAAGTACATGTTTTTCCAGAAATTGTCCATATGTGCCATGCCCGTTACATTCCTAGCCAAAGAGTTATTATGTCCCATGACCAAAAGATTTTGTTCACCATTACAGTTGAATCAATTAATGAAATGTTACAAGTCCAACCAGCTCCAACCTGACCCCACTTTCCATTGGGGATTTTTTGGACGAGTACTCCAAATTGAGTCTGTCAAGGTTAACCCAAATATTGCATACATTCATTGTTTCAAAGCAACATATTCCCAAAGATCCCCCTCCATATGTTTCTACCATTTTCTCTGAAAGGGGAAAGAATATTGTGACTATGATATCATGTGTTTTATGTTGTACCACTAATGAATTTTTTAATGAAATTCTCCTAGCCTTCATGTCTATTTACACCCCAAGACATCCCCATGTTGTTTTGTATGATTATGCCCAGTTCATAGATGAAAGAATGCATGAAAAGTTCACCAGAATGCACAATGAGAGAGTATTTAAATACTCATCTATTCTCTACCATACGTTCCTATACTATTAGCCAAACAGATTTCCTTTCACTCTTCAGAAGTTGGATACAAAAGGCCAACCCAGGTCTGTCATATTTTGGACTCCACTTTTCCACAAGTTTCAATCACCATACACCTATACAGATTTCATTGATTCTAATTAGGACCATGCTGACAGGAAGCCCTCCACCCGGAATAAGTAAAGAGATCAAAAGGGTGCTTTAATTGTCTAAACAAAGAAAAGTGGGGGATTGGTAACTTTACCAAAACCACACAAAGATAAGAATCTATGGTTGCCATCTTGCACCATATAAACTGCCCAAATATCTCCCCATGAGGTTATTTTCTCCAGAGTACTATAGACAAATAATGAACTATGATGAGATCAATTTTGTCTTAGCTAAGAAAAATATCACAATTTAAAGTCAAAAACCAGTTAGGCCCCTTCATTTGCAACTCTAGAGAAGTAGGGCAGGAGGCAGATCTAATTTTGCAGCAAATGAAGTTTGAAAAGAGTTTCATGTGGAGGTATGACCCCAAGAGTTTATGACCATACTGAGAAAGAAGGTCAAGTTGGGACCTTATATTCATCATCCCATACCAGAGATAGAAATATATGTCAATCAATCTGAGTGGATGGAAAAAACTCTTGTAGACAGGGATAGTAAAAAGGTTGTAGAAAATACCTTGATTGACTTAGAAGAAAGCTTGATGAGAGCTCGTTTCTACAAGTACTTAAACAGCTAGAAAGAACCATGAGCACCCTTCCTATCATGCAGACTCCTTAGAATGAGGAAAAGAAACCCAAAAGGACTAGAGAGGAACCCTCAAGTTCAGGAATGGGCACATCAAATATACAATATGAGACCAGTCAGAGCAAAAGGCCTAGGCTAAATCCTATTTCAGAGTAGGAAGACATAGAAGGCTCAGTAGAAATGATTGATACTAAGCTAGACAAAACTAAAGGCACAGCTCCATTTGGGGAAACACAAGGACCATCCACATCACAAACCCATATTTTGAAAAGGAAGCTAAGCATAGAAGTATCCTCATTCAGTAGGCCTACTGATAAGGATAAGGATATAAAAGATAGATATAAAGAGATAAAGATGAGAAATGAGAAACTAAAGGCCCAAACTTATGCTCAGTATCTCAAACTCACACCTACCAATTAGACCAGGTTAATGTCAGCTTTCACATCAAAGAGGGAAAACTAAATATTTCCTTCATAAAACCAACTGCGCAACAACAAATGACATCAACAGATTACAAGAAAATTAACTTTTAGGTATTGGCAAGGGATATTCATCCCATAGACCAAATTGAATTTCATAAACAAGTTGGAGAAATGATTTACTCCACCCTTACAGGTAAAGCCATAGCTTCCCATCAACTGCAGAATTCATTGACCAACATCTCAACTCAATATCAATTAGAGAAGACCTCCTCACAGGTCAAAGACACTAGAATTAAGTCTTTGGAATACTTAGTGATTGAATTGGGACATGATCCCAAAGACATTAAAGCCACTGAACAACTGATAAAGAAGATAATGATGACATTACAACACTTAAAAAACAACTAAAGATACCTCAACTGCAGCATCCCCAGACACTGGAAGTCTTGGAGAGCTAAATTAGACATGAAAAATTGATGGACCTAGTCCTACAATTAAATGATCATTAAGGGAAACAAAGAAGTAATTGGACACTTTAATCCAATGGAAGCAGACTGATGTTTCCACTAAATCTGTAAATGTCATCCCAACAATCTCAATAGTGGTCCCTTCCACATTGGCAGCCCCATTAGCTCCCACAGGTCATATGCCTATAACACAACAAGTTTCAATAGATTCTACATTAGCAACAGATGCATTAGGTGAAGAAGCAATAAAGTTGGTCAGAACCATGGAGGAAATATCCATACAAGCTACAGAGATGAATAAGCTGAAAGAAAAGGTGACAAGCTTGGAAACTGATTGCAAGCTTGCCAAAATTATGTACAAGGAAGAAGTGCAAAAAGCAGCGAGAGTGAATGAAAGATTAAAAGCCATGGAGAAAGATCTGACACTAAAGGAACCCCTTGGGCAAGCCAAGGAACTATTATGAGCCAATATCATTGACTCTATCAATGATATTTAGCTATTCATTCAAGTAATTTTTGAATAGATAGATCTAATAAATATAGCTAGAGAAGCTATCTAAAGAGTTAGGAAGAATTAGGAGACATGCCTGAAGATGCAACCAGACTTATCCACTTCCTCAAGAGTAAAAACAAGTATGAACTCCAAGAATTGGAAATAGAAATAAAAAAAACCATTTTGGAGGTGATAAAGGTCCTCTCCAAGAGAAAATTAATGTTAAACTTGGAGGACAAGTGTCAAAATATGCAGGTAGCAGCTGATTTCATGGCCAAGTTTCAAATTTTGAGAGAGAAAACATTACCCAGTCCCTTATTCATAAATGAAAAGGTCATGACACAACATGATTACGACAACAAAATCATAGAGCTAGCTAAATAACACGTTAATACATCATCAATAAAGGCATTTCCAATAGGCAAGGTTCTTTACCAAATGCTTGAAAACTTGTTTTTGCTCCAGCATGAGGTAAAACACTTATTCATCACTAAGCCTACTTTTTCTGACTGCACCGACGCAGATGAAATATATAGAAGGATGTTGAAAATCAAATTACCTGATGTTGAATGGTGGGAAACATTGACTGGTTTACTGTAAGAAAAATGTAGTAAAAAGGTAAAAACAAAACAGCCAAGTGAGAAGATGAAGAAAGATCAGCAGGTTCAAAGAGTATTAGTGTCAAAGAGCATCAGATGAAAGCCTAAAGTGACTAAAGCCTCCAGTGTGAAAGTTCAAAAATCAAAGAGCATAAAGAGCTAAAACGAAACCATAAAGGTCAATAGTACCACAATAAATGGGATAGCATGAAAGCAGTTCAATAGTTGTCTCTATCTTCTTACAAGAAGATATTTTTATTTCCTAGATTAAATTTCAAGTTAGTTTGAGATATTTTGTAATAAATATTTTATAAATACTTCACAATTCGAAGTAGGTAGGGTGGATTCTTAGACATTTCTATAGACATCTTGATCAAAAGACTGTAAAGTTATTCTATCATTGACTGAGCTAGCAAGGTGGACTAATGAATAAAGACAAGATACTTCATAGGATTCGTGTGTTTAGCGAAGTGCAGACAAGTATTTTATTATGTTATCATTATCTTTCTTGAAGTTTTTCCACAATATTTAGTGTTGAATCTCAACACTATAACTGGAAAAATATCTCAGAATTTGTTTAACTACACTCTGTTTTAATAGTTAGCCATATAAATGTTTTCTACTGATATCTAAGTTAAGGAATTCTTAATTACTCCTTATTTTAGGTTGTTCCTGATAATCTAGGTCAAAGGATTCTTAATTTCCATTTGCTCTTGATTACCCTCTATTCCTTATTTAAATCCCGGTTTCAGAACCCTTAATTTCTCTCTCACCCTGATTAAAACCATTTCACCACCCTGTTCCAAAGACCTGCACTTTACTCTATTAGTTTTCTCTTTGAACATTCCCTTTAGTCAATTGATCTAGTTCTGTTGCCCTTTTATTGACTCCATATCCCAATAGTTTAAAGACATCATTCTATCCATCTATTTTAAGGATCCCACCACCCAATCTTGAGTACAAATAAAAAACCCCTCGAACATTCATAAGTAGCATGAAATCTTGACAAATAAAGATAAATCTTATAGAGGGAGCCCTCTTTGAGCCTAGGTTGGTTAGAGCCTATGCTCCAAAGTTGGTTTGTGGTTACCTCGGTTATTTTCTTTCTTCTAATAACTTCTAGAGAAATTTCTAAGTGGTAACATGCCCAATATCAGAAGCTTCATTCTTTGAATGGTGCAAGCATCTCACATCCTCCCACTATGCCATCTCAAAAGCACCAAATATTTGGCATTGAAAACTCAACCTCCACTTGAAAAAGAAAACCATGTTTATAGTTAACAACTTCTTACATGGTACAATAGCTTACCTGGAAAATATGAGCCATGTGTGGGTTTATCAGGACCATCATACATATTCAATTCCTCGAAGATTTTTCATTGGACTATTGGAGTTGGAGTTCATTTGAATCATATTTGAATGAATTGAGTGGGTTTATTCCTTGTAGTTGATAGTTCATGGACCCAAAATGTCTTCAATAATTAGTTGAAGTGAAACATCACCAAATTTCTAGAGGACTACATCTCACTAATCACATCCAACTACAAAAAACCTCTTCACAAACTTTATACTAGGTTACAAAGCATTTGACTACAAAAAAACCTCTTCATTAGCTTCATACTAGGTAACATTTATAAGCTCTCCATGTTGGGTGAAATCATGGAGCTAGGTTACACTTTGTGACGTAAGGTGGTGTATTTGGGTGGAAAAATAATGGTTTCAACCATTAATTTATATGTTAAGACTTTAACTCGCGCACACTCGGGTTCCTTTTAGACACAGTTGCGTGTAGGGCCATTGTATAAGAGGGTTACTCACATCCAACCAACGTGTACGTAGAATTGAATTTTTGGGCATAGTTTCCCACGATAAAAACATTGAATTTTTTCTTAAAACTATCATAAAAAATTACAAGTAGGATTTGAGGATTACCTGGAGACTTTGGGGTGATTCGAACGGTCCAATTGTTTAGAGAAAAGCTTGCTTAGTTTTTGCTCCACAACTCTTTTCTCCAAATAGAAATGAAAAAACTGTGAGTCCAAAAGTCATTATATAACTTTGAAATTGCAAAATATTTTTTCAAAAATTGATTTTTGTCTCACGGATTTTTTGACCCGTGGGCTTGGATTGTCGAGAGTGGGTTGTTTTTATAGGAAATTTTGGATACTTCTTCGAGATTTTGTTTTGGTCCCATGACCACTGACCCAACATGGAAGGTATTGTTCTCTCACTAGAATTTAGGCTAGGGAAAACCATTTTCCTCTGTATCTTGCATACTAGCCTCCATTCAGCGATACATTACCCGTAGGGTTGATCCCATCGTATCTTGGTCAGCAAACGGTTTTCACTTGTAGAATTTTTTTAAATCATGATGCGATGGTAGAGCCATCCTTTACATGGGCATCTTAGTTAGATCCTCGATGACATCGGTTGCCCATGCTGCTATACTGAGTAGGCTCGAGAGTCCTCTTTAGTACCGCCATGATTGATGCATTGAAGACACATTCTCCTTTCTTCTGCACTAATTTCTGGCCTTATACCCTAGAGGCTCCTTTATGTTGAGTTGTATTGCTGCATTGAATTTTGACTGCTTGTACCTTTTGGCCTTGAGTCAGCTTCAGTGGGAGCTAATCCTGGAGTTGATTTTACCGCTTTCACTCCCTTCTTACCCTATCTTTCGCTACTGTGATCTTCTCCCAAGCCCTTTGTCTGATTTCTCCATAAGAATAGCTACTTTATTCAATTGCATTCTTCTTGTGGTAAAGATTCTACTCCACTTGTTATTCCCTTACTCAAGAACCCTTCTAGATCTATATTCTCTCTGTCGATAATCTCTTGTAACTCATTGTCTTTAATTTCCATCTCACTCTGGGTCATTTGCTGATCCATATCCATCTTTGGTTCACTCATCATGATCTCTTTCTGTTTTTCCTTTACCTGTTCATGAATATGTTCTTCTTCATTTTCCTGTTTATCATCTTCATCCTTCATATGTTGATTTTCAACTGTTGTGTCTTCCTCCTCTTCAAGAACCTGGAACTTATTTGGCCTCCCTTTTTGGTCTCCACTTTGGTGTTGTTTTGGCCCCTTTTTGCCGTTTTTACCTTTGTGAGCTACTTTGTGAAAACCATCTGTTTCCTTCATTGTGTTAGGTTTGCTTTTGTTCTTTGCGTTACTGAGAGGACAGTCTCTCAGAAGGTGTCTGTGTTCATTACATTTTCAACATCTAAATGGAATATGCTCGTAGTCAACCATTTGCACCCATTACTCATCATAAACCTCCAGTATCACCTAGTTCGGAAGAGCTCTAGATAGGTCCATTTCTACACAAATCCTAGGAAAGGAGGTATATTTTCCCCTTCTTGTGGCTTCAGAAGTTTTAACATACCTCCCTAATTTATTTCCTATGGCTGTTAGTGATTCTATTTTCCAATAATCCAGAGGTAGCGAATAGAGTCTTACCCAAACCAGGACTGAGGTAAAGGTTTCCCGCTCCGGCATGAAGTTCATCATCCATGGCCACATGTAGAGCCCTGCTGTTGCATAGAAGTAGGGCCCAACTTCAAACACTCTGTCTTTGTCCTCGATGTTTGCAAACACCACAGTGAAAAAACCCTTAGATCCTAGATGAAGATCAATGCTTCCTTTAGGCTTCTAGTGGTATCTAATCCATGTTTGTAAAGTCTTTTCGGTGGGCCATAGTCCCATGAATTTGCATATGATTGCATAAGTCTGCATGTGCTCCCTGTGGGCCTGTAGCTCAGGGTTATTTAAGATTACTCTAGGAGTGACTTCAGCTTTGGGCTTGCATGGTCCCTTTTGTTTCCTGTCTTTTGTTCCGTATTTTTGTCATTTTCCTCTTTGTCTTTTGTGCCAACATTCTCCTTCTCCTTGTTACTTTCTATTTCCTCTTCCCTATTTTTTCCTGCTTCCATCGTTTTACCTCTGTCTGATTCTGGAGGGGCCTTGTTCTTGTTAACCACGACCTCTTTGTAGGAGGGAGTGGAGATCCCTCCTCTGCCCCCGTCCATGGCTAAAATCCTGCGCAGAAACCCTCAACCTTGGTTTTCCGCTCTTCCGCTCTTCCCAACTGGCCCAATCCTAGATTTGCAGAATTCTCTTAACAATAAATTGTTATTTTTATGGATAATTGGAATTATTGTTAAGATTCCATTACTAGTTGTGTTTTTATGGATATAAAAATTATTATTAAAATTTGTTTATAAATAATAATAATAATAATAATCATAATTAATAGGTGTAGTTTAATTAATAAAGTTTTTTTTAATTGTTTCTATAAATTTGAGTGAAATTATGATTTGTGTTATTTAAAATGAGTTTTTGATATATAAATGGTTGAAAAATTCCTACGAACTTGAATGGTGGACTGAAATTATTTAATAAACTCTTTGTTAAATTTAACCGGGATTTTTATGGATAGTAAATCTATTTATTCATTCAAAAACACATTTTAAATAAAAGGAAATTACACTCTTATGGAAAATTGTATCTACACCTAATCTATTTATAAATTATTTCAAGTATCTAGTTCCATACACTAAATATTTGAAATGAAAAACATTTTACATATGTATCCTATACACTACAAACTAGTGCAACCATATAAATTAAGTAGCTAATAGATATTAATAAGCATCAATTCATCATAAACATCAAAACACTTACTTCATAATACATATGGCTTCTTACAATTAGAGAAAAACAAAATTAACTAAAAAATAACTTTAGTTTAAAAAATTATTATTACTAATTATTAAAAAAAATAGTATAGAAGTTAATTATATATACATTTGAAAAAATATAGAACAATATTCTTATTTATGGAGATTTATCCCCACTTTATCACCAAGATTCTTAAGTTATAAATAGTTTTTATTGGAGAAAATGCTATGATTTATAGCATATAAAAAACCCATACTAACTTTGATATCACTTTTTCATATGACATTTTTTTTAATTAATCTATGTAACTAAAAAATAAAAAAAAAAACATAACTACTTTGAAAATAAATTTCAATTTATACACTAAAATAGATATTAAATTCGGAAAATAATTAGTAAAAACTCTATTTCAAAATATACATACATATCCCTATAGCTCATTGCATCAGATCTTTAATATTAAAGCTGTAATGATCACTGAACACATGAAAATGTCTCACAACGAACCTAGCTAAGTCTCAATGACCATTGGAGCACCAGGCTGAGAAGCAATCTTGGAGTCCTTGTATCCACCGAAAACATAGGAAACAAACCCCCAGATTCCCAAAAGCATGGATAATACCTTTATCAGGTCCAGCTTATCGTGGAAGACGAAGACAGCCAAGATGGGAACAACAGGCAGAGACAAAGCGCCAATGGCATTAGAAAACAACGAAGAAATCAAGAAAATCAATCCAAATGTCCCCACGTAATATATTTGATATGCTATAGCACACCATAGTAGAGTCATGACGTATCCCGTTTCCCCTGACCTAAAATCCTGGGACTCTGATCCCACGTCTCTGAATTCTCCGCTGGCTAACAGTCCCAACGCACAAATGAAGGCACCAACAATGTAAACCAGCGCCTGCGAGATCATAACTACAGCGAAATTCTGTGCAACCTTTTGGAAAACAAGTTGCATCAGTGCGAGGAGGAGTCCATAAATGGCGCAGGCCAAGATTGTGTAAACAAAGCCCAGAATGAAGTGGGTTCTGTTTACTCCCTCCGGCCTCTCGCTGCCGGAGTGGGTACCTAGCAGAATGGCACTAAAGGTAAGAAGCACGATTGAATTGAGAATATATGGAGTTATCTTCTGCTTAACCACAATGAAAGTGAACAGGGCATTGAAAGCTAACTGTGTGGCGCAGAGAAGAGAGTACGTTGATACTGGTAGATATGCAACCCCAAAGGAGTAAAGCAGAGAATTCCCACCTGCCATCACACCCAAAGCTCCACAGGCAAGAAGATATCTAGTGGTAACAAATGCAAGCATGGGTGATTTTCTTTGTGGGTTCAGCAATGGTGGTAGCAGAAGCAATGGCGATCCTACGCAGAGCAACAGCGATCTGAGCCATCGGCTGTGGCCACCCTGCTCAAAATAAAAGCGACTCAAAAGCAGCCCACCAGACTGTCCCACCACAACAGCGATAACGCTCATGCTAACGAGCAACCAGTGCATTCTCCCTTTTCTAACGCCACTGTAATTTTCACTGGACTCTGAGCCTGCAATTGCTTCTCCATGGGACTCCATATTCACAACGAACTGGACTGAACTCTCTGCTACGATACAATCTCCTCTCCCACGTTAGCTTGAATTATAATATAATTCCAAGGGACTCCATATTCCAAGGAACAGTACAGAACTCACTGGTTCTAACTGCACAGGTCTAACTTTGGAACGCATGCGTCCTTCGCAAGGCCAATAGAAAGCATCAGCTCCTTAATGGAGGGTGAGTTGTTTCGTGCGTGTACTCCTATTTTGAGGTCGACTTGATTGTAGTCGAATAACGGAAGACCTTAAGTTTCTCAAATTATTATGAAATGACATGTGTAAAATAAAATTAACTTATTTATAAAAAGAATATAATGCATTTATTATCTTTGGTCCATGTTTTAAGTTGGAATCAACCGATTGAAGAAAGGTGTCGGGTACATTTTGTAGGTTAGTGACAAGGTTACTTGATTGTTTAACTCTGGATAATTATTTTGCGTTAAATATTATAATAATAATTTATTTTTGAAGTGCTGTGTATATGATTTTGTTTATTGTATAGGGTATTTGATTTTTGTTTGCTTTTAAGTTGTTTGTGATTTTTTAGTATGTTTTTTTTCTTTTAGTACAGGGCATAATCATTATGTGAGGTTTGATATTTGGTCATTTTATAGATAAGATTTATTCTTAATCAATTGTAATAATGAAATTTGATACAAATATCTAATTTTTTATAATCAATAATTTGAATATTAAAATTTATAAATTTATATATTTTTTAAACTATAAAAATTTTTATAAATAGTATATAATATTTTTAATATTATTAATAATAAATTAATATTTAATTTATATAATATTATATTATATATATATATATATTATATATAAATATATATATAATAATATATAATATTTATATAAAATGATAGCTATTAAATTTATAAAATTATATATATATAATAATTTTAATAAAATAATATATAATTTTTAACATATTACAATAAAATTTAATATTAACTTAAATAAATATATATATTATATAATATAAACTCATTCATATATATAATAAATTTGTTACTGACTTTACATGAGTTTGAAAATTATGGTAATGAGTTTGATAATGACTTTTTATTATATTAAAATTTAATGATAAATTTTCATATGCTTTTTTGCAATGGTCTTATTAGGATTTGATTGAACATTTTTAATTGCTTTCTTATTTTTCAAACAAACTCTTTATTGATTTTGAATTTTTGAATTTTATTTCATTCCATGATATGTTTTCCACTTTATTTCATTCCATGATATGTTTTCCACTTTTGTGTTTTATTTTTTAACATGGTATTGGTGAATAATCTTGAAGTCTTATCGTTGGATTGTGATCTTAGGTTAAGCTAAGTTCGGTTGATATTTATTTCATATTAATTGAAAATTTGATTATAAATTTTTCATATTTTTAATAATTTTTATAAATTTTTTATATATTATATGAGAGACTAAATTTAAAATTCAAATAGGGTTTTTCAACTCTCGATTTTCTATTAAAAAAAAAGTTAAATGATCTAAAATAAGCTTTTACCATAATTTCAAAATTCCAAATTTATAGTAGAAATTTTGTTATCATGTCATGTAGAAATTTTACTAATTTTATAATAATATTAAAAAATATTTATTATTATTATTATTATTATTAAATTAAATTATGAAATGATATTAATATAAAAACATTAATATTAACTACTGGGAGATCAACGAGAATGATGCATTGCTAAACATAAATAACATTAAAGATATTGTTACTTCTAGGTTTAAAGAAAAAATGTGGTGTGAGAAAGATTTAGCAGCTAAAGGAAAATTAAGTTATTATAAGAAGGTCATCAACCCCAACCTAGAAGAACAAAAGTATCTCTCTATTTTAACTAGCTCAAAGAAGAAAATTAATATAGTAAAGTTTAGAATGAATTCTCATGAGCTCCATAGTGAAACAAGTCATTGGGCAGTTCCTAAAATGCCACGGATGGAAAGGATCTGCCATATATGTGAGAATAGGAGCATCGAGGATGAAAACCACTTCCTCTTAGAGTGCCCCGTGTACAACCACATTACATCTTAGTTTCACAATCTTTGTTACAATACTGACCTTCCTAGCCTTTTACAATGTCAAAATTATAGTGAGCTCGGGAGGCTTCTCTCCAAGCTTTTTATGCATAGGAATAAAATCTTAAATCAAAATAAATAATTTGTTTCTTTAGGTCCGATAGGCCAGTGTTTAGTCTCAGCAAACGTTAAACATCGTCATCATCATTTTAATGTTAATATTAAATTTATGATTTTGGATTAATATGACATTATTAACTTAAATATAATACAATGTTTTTATATTATAATATATACTAGCACAACCACATTAACCACATTAATAAATGTGGTTGATATATGCCATATGCATCAACAAAGATTCATTAACACAAAAATAGTCATACAAGCTCGCTCAATATGTTAATTTTATTTAACCTAATTTTTTTTATAAATCTAACATAATAAATATATAATATATTTTAAAATCCTAAAGTAATCATAACTTAAATCTACCTTTAAAGAAACAAAACCAAGACAATTTCCACTGAAAGACATGAACATTTCAGAAAATATTTCCATGGAAAATCATCATTTTCCCTCGAGGTGAATATCCAATACACATTTGAAATCTAGCATTTTAAATATGTATTATATAAAAAAATTAAATTGTTGTACAAAAAAAAAATAAAAATTATTTAAACATAATATCTTAATTGTCAAAGTATTTTAAATTTTTTGATATATAGAAAAACGAGAGTGGGAGAGAAGGGTCAGAGAGAGAGAGGGTGATAGAAAGATGGAGAGAGGGAGAAGAGGAGAGAGTCTCTAAGAAAGAGAGGAAGATTGAGAGATGGAGTTAGAGGAAAGGATAGGGAAGGAATAAGTTCAAGACAGATAGAGAAAGAAAGGTGGAGAGAGAGAGAGAGAGAGAGAGAGAGAGAGAGAGAGAGAGAGAGAGGGGCAAGGGAGAAAGAGAGAAAGCCAAAGAAAAAGAGATGGATAGAAGGGGGAGAGAGAATGAGAGAGGGAGGGAGATAGTTAATAGAGTTGT
>APFE031422397.1:54883-69989 GCA_000404065.3 Pinus taeda | reverse complement strand
TACTTTCTATTTCCTCTTCCCTATTTTTTCCTGCTTCCATCGTTTTACCTCTGTCTGATTCTGGAGGGGCCTTGTTCTTGTTAACCACGACCTCTTTGTAGGAGGGAGTGGAGATCCCTCCTCTGCCCCCGTCCATGGCTAAAATCCTGCGCAGAAACCCTCAACCTTGGTTTTCCGCTCTTCCGCTCTTCCCAACTGGCCCAATCCTAGATTTGCAGAATTCTCTTAACAATAAATTGTTATTTTTATGGATAATTGGAATTATTGTTAAGATTCCATTACTAGTTGTGTTTTTATGGATATAAAAATTATTATTAAAATTTGTTTATAAATAATAATAATAATAATAATCATAATTAATAGGTGTAGTTTAATTAATAAAGTTTTTTTTAATTGTTTCTATAAATTTGAGTGAAATTATGATTTGTGTTATTTAAAATGAGTTTTTGATATATAAATGGTTGAAAAATTCCTACGAACTTGAATGGTGGACTGAAATTATTTAATAAACTCTTTGTTAAATTTAACCGGGATTTTTATGGATAGTAAATCTATTTATTCATTCAAAAACACATTTTAAATAAAAGGAAATTACACTCTTATGGAAAATTGTATCTACACCTAATCTATTTATAAATTATTTCAAGTATCTAGTTCCATACACTAAATATTTGAAATGAAAAACATTTTACATATGTATCCTATACACTACAAACTAGTGCAACCATATAAATTAAGTAGCTAATAGATATTAATAAGCATCAATTCATCATAAACATCAAAACACTTACTTCATAATACATATGGCTTCTTACAATTAGAGAAAAACAAAATTAACTAAAAAATAACTTTAGTTTAAAAAATTATTATTACTAAATAATTAAAAAAAATTATAGTAATACAACTCCAGAGTTAATATATATACATTTGAAAAAATATAGAACAATATTCTTATTTATGGAGATTTATCCCCACTTTATCACCAAGATTCTTAAGTTATAAATAGTTTTTATTGGAGAAAATGCTATGATTTATAGCATATAAAAAACCCATACTAACTTTGATATCACTTTTTCATATGACATTTTTTTTAATTAATCTATGTAACTAAAAAATAAAAAAAAAAACATAACTACTTTGAAAATAAATTTCAATTTATACACTAAAATAGATATTAAATTCGGAAAATAATTAGTAAAAACTCTATTTCAAAATATACATACATATCCCTATAGCTCATTGCATCAGATCTTTAATATTAAAGCTGTAATGATCACTGAACACATGAAAATGTCTCACAACGAACCTAGCTAAGTCTCAATGACCATTGGAGCACCAGGCTGAGAAGCAATCTTGGAGTCCTTGTATCCACCGAAAACATAGGAAACAAACCCCCAGATTCCCAAAAGCATGGATAATACCTTTATCAGGTCCAGCTTATCGTGGAAGACGAAGACAGCCAAGATGGGAACAACAGGCAGAGACAAAGCGCCAATGGCATTAGAAAACAACGAAGAAATCAAGAAAATCAATCCAAATGTCCCCACGTAATATATTTGATATGCTATAGCACACCATAGTAGAGTCATGACGTATCCCGTTTCCCCTGACCTAAAATCCTGGGACTCTGATCCCACGTCTCTGAATTCTCCGCTGGCTAACAGTCCCAACGCACAAATGAAGGCACCAACAATGTAAACCAGCGCCTGCGAGATCATAACTACAGCGAAATTCTGTGCAACCTTTTGGAAAACAAGTTGCATCAGTGCGAGGAGGAGTCCATAAATGGCGCAGGCCAAGATTGTGTAAACAAAGCCCAGAATGAAGTGGGTTCTGTTTACTCCCTCCGGCCTCTCGCTGCCGGAGTGGGTACCTAGCAGAATGGCACTAAAGGTAAGAAGCACGATTGAATTGAGAATATATGGAGTTATCTTCTGCTTAACCACAATGAAAGTGAACAGGGCATTGAAAGCTAACTGTGTGGCGCAGAGAAGAGAGTACGTTGATACTGGTAGATATGCAACCCCAAAGGAGTAAAGCAGAGAATTCCCACCTGCCATCACACCCAAAGCTCCACAGGCAAGAAGATATCTAGTGGTAACAAATGCAAGCATGGGTGATTTTCTTTGTGGGTTCAGCAATGGTGGTAGCAGAAGCAATGGCGATCCTACGCAGAGCAACAGCGATCTGAGCCATCGGCTGTGGCCACCCTGCTCAAAATAAAAGCGACTCAAAAGCAGCCCACCAGACTGTCCCACCACAACAGCGATAACGCTCATGCTAACGAGCAACCAGTGCATTCTCCCTTTTCTAACGCCACTGTAATTTTCACTGGACTCTGAGCCTGCAATTGCTTCTCCATGGGACTCCATATTCACAACGAACTGGACTGAACTCTCTGCTACGATACAATCTCCTCTCCCACGTTAGCTTGAATTATAATATAATTCCAAGGGACTCCATATTCCAAGGAACAGTACAGAACTCACTGGTTCTAACTGCACAGGTCTAACTTTGGAACGCATGCGTCCTTCGCAAGGCCAATAGAAAGCATCAGCTCCTTAATGGAGGGTGAGTTGTTTCGTGCGTGTACTCCTATTTTGAGGTCGACTTGATTGTAGTCGAATAACGGAAGACCTTAAGTTTCTCAAATTATTATGAAATGACATGTGTAAAATAAAATTAACTTATTTATAAAAAGAATATAATGCATTTATTATCTTTGGTCCATGTTTTAAGTTGGAATCAACCGATTGAAGAAAGGTGTCGGGTACATTTTGTAGGTTAGTGACAAGGTTACTTGATTGTTTAACTCTGGATAATTATTTTGCGTTAAATATTATAATAATAATTTATTTTTGAAGTGCTGTGTATATGATTTTGTTTATTGTATAGGGTATTTGATTTTTGTTTGCTTTTAAGTTGTTTGTGATTTTTTAGTATGTTTTTTTTCTTTTAGTACAGGGCATAATCATTATGTGAGGTTTGATATTTGGTCATTTTATAGATAAGATTTATTCTTAATCAATTGTAATAATGAAATTTGATACAAATATCTAATTTTTTATAATCAATAATTGATATTAAAATTTATAAAAAAAATTTAGTTAGTTTTTTAAACTTATAATTTTTATAGAAATAGTAATATATATTATTTAAATTATTATTATAATAAAAATATTATTATTATAATATATAATATATAATATTATATATAATATTAATATATAATATAATAATAGATAATAGTTTATAATAAATGAAATTACTAATTAAAATTATAAAATTATATATATATATAAATTTATAAAATAATATATATTTTTAACTATTATACATTAAATTAATATTACTTAAATAATATATATATATATATAATATAAACTCAAATCATATATATAATAAATTTGTTACTGACTTTACATGAGTTTGAAAATTATGGTAATGAGTTTGATAATGACTTTTTATTATATTAAAATTTAATGATAAATTTTCATATGCTTTTTTGCAATGGTCTTATTAGGATTTGATTGAACATTTTTAATTGCTTTCTTATTTTTCAAACAAACTCTTTATTGATTTTGAATTTTTGAATTTTATTTCATTCCATGATATGTTTTCCACTTTATTTCATTCCATGATATGTTTTCCACTTTTGTGTTTTATTTTTTAACATGGTATTGGTGAATAATCTTGAAGTCTTATCGTTGGATTGTGATCTTAGGTTAAGCTAAGTTCGGTTGATATTTATTTCATATTAATTGAAAATTTGATTATAAATTTTTCATATTTTATAATCAAATACTTTATACTTATATTTTTCTGTTTATATAATAGTTTGAAGAGACTGAAATTAGTCAATTCAAAGATAGGCATACTGTTGTAGTTTTCTACCTACGCTCCGTTTTCTATTAAAAAAGTTATGATCCAAAATAAGCTTACCATATCAAATTCCAATTTTAAGTAGAAATTTGTTAATCCATGTCTGAATTTACTAATTTTAATGAAAAATTAATTTATATATTATATATTATTAAATTAAATTATGAAATGATATTAATATAAAAACATTAATATTAACTACTGGGAGATCAACGAGAATGATGCATTGCTAAACATAAATAACATTAAAGATATTGTTACTTCTAGGTTTAAAGAAAAAATGTGGTGTGAGAAAGATTTAGCAGCTAAAGGAAAATTAAGTTATTATAAGAAGGTCATCAACCCCAACCTAGAAGAACAAAAGTATCTCTCTATTTTAACTAGCTCAAAGAAGAAAATTAATATAGTAAAGTTTAGAATGAATTCTCATGAGCTCCATAGTGAAACAAGTCATTGGGCAGTTCCTAAAATGCCACGGATGGAAAGGATCTGCCATATATGTGAGAATAGGAGCATCGAGGATGAAAACCACTTCCTCTTAGAGTGCCCCGTGTACAACCACATTACATCTTAGTTTCACAATCTTTGTTACAATACTGACCTTCCTAGCCTTTTACAATGTCAAAATTATAGTGAGCTCGGGAGGCTTCTCTCCAAGCTTTTTATGCATAGGAATAAAATCTTAAATCAAAATAAATAATTTGTTTCTTTAGGTCCGATAGGCCAGTGTTTAGTCTCAGCAAACGTTAAACATCGTCATCATCATTTTAATGTTAATATTAAATTTATGATTTTGGATTAATATGACATTATTAACTTAAATATAATACAATGTTTTTATATTATAATATATACTAGCACAACCACATTAACCACATTAATAAATGTGGTTGATATATGCCATATGCATCAACAAAGATTCATTAACACAAAAATAGTCATACAAGCTCGCTCAATATGTTAATTTTATTTAACCTAATTTTTTTTATAAATCTAACATAATAATATAATATATTTTTTTAAAATCCTAAGTACATAACTAAAGCTACCTTAAGATAAAAAGACAATTTCCACTGAAAGACATGAACATTTCAGAAAATATTTCCATGGAAAATCATCATTTTCCCTCGAGGTGAATATCCAATACACATTTGAAATCTAGCATTTTAAATATGTATTATATAAAAAAATTAAATTGTTGTACAAAAAAAAAATAAAAATTATTTAAACATAATATCTTAATTGTCAAAGTATTTTAAATTTTTTGATATATAGAAAAACGAGAGTGGGAGAGAAGGGTCAGAGAGAGAGAGGGTGATAGAAAGATGGAGAGAGGGAGAAGAGGAGAGAGTCTCTAAGAAAGAGAGGAAGATTGAGAGATGGAGTTAGAGGAAAGGATAGGGAAGGAATAAGTTCAAGACAGATAGAGAAAGAAAGGTAGAGAGAGAGAGAGAGAGAGAGAGAGAGAGAGAGAGAGAGAATGGCAATGGAGAGATAGAGAGTGTGTATGTTTGGGGTGAGATAGAGAGACAAAGAAGGATATATGGAGAGAAGGGGGAGAGAGAATGCAAGAGGGAGGGTGATAGTCACTAAAGTTGTAGGACAAAGCATGAGAGAGAAAGAGATATATAGAGAGAGTGTGAGTGATGAGGGGGAGAGACATAGAGAGGTGGGAGAGAGAGGACTTGAGAGGGAGGAAGAGAGAGATGGCATTGGAGGGTGAGAGACAGGGAGGTAAGAATAAATACATATAGAGAGAGAAAGGTGGAGAGAGAGGAAGAGAGGAGAGTAGGAGGGAAGATAGATAGAAGGGGAGATAGAGGAAGAGACGAGGAAGGGAGAGGAAGAGGGAGAGGGAGAGGGAGAGCGAGGGGTAAATAGATATATATGGAGAAACAATGTGTATGCTTGCAGGGTGATATAGACAGATGAAGAAGGAGAGATAGAGGGAGATAAAGATATAGATGGGAGGGGGAAAGAGGGAAGAAGAGAGAGATAGGGGGGAAGGAGAGATAGGTATATATGAAGAGAGAGATCGTTTATGTCTGGGGGGTGAGATAAAGAGACAAAGAAAGAGAAATGGAGGGCGATATCAATATAGATGGAGGGAGGAGAGAAAGGGAAGAAACGTTATTGCACTAGACGCAGTGATTTCAGTGTGAAAATGTTGATTTCTAATCCTGTTTCATTTCATGCATTAGATGCATTGATTTCTGTGTAGATGTTGATTTCTAATTCTATTTTAAAGCTTGCATTAGATGCATTAATTTCAGTAAATATGTTATTTTCTAATCTTGTTTGATTGAGCTTGCTTTAGATGCATTGATTTCAATGTAGATGTTGATTCCTAATCATATTTGATTGCTAGCACTAGATGCATTGATTTCAAGTAGATGTTGATTTCTAATCCTATATGATTGCTTTCAACATTAAATGTAGTGATTTCACTATAGATGTTGATTTATAATCCTATTTGATTGTTTGCATTAGATTCATTGGTTTGAGTGTAGATGTTTATTTCTCATCATATTTGATTGATTGCATTAGATGCATTGATTTTAGTGTAAGCAAAAAACGATTATTGACACGTGCATTATGACTAAGATTTTGTAGATAACCTCAAACAAAATAAGATTGAATAAAACTTGTATTTGTAACTTTTACATCTCCACATCTTTTAAAATTGAATATATAACTTATTTCAATCATATTTGAGTTTTAAAAAAATGAATGAAACTTATTTCCATCATAAGGAATTGATTGAAATACTTGGATAACTACTTGTAAATTCAGGAAAGTTGATAACATTATATAAAATTATAGAAATGTCATCATATATTGTTTTTTGACCTATATATTAAATTTCAATACAATTGACTTATATGAGGTTATGACTAGGTTGTTGTAGACAATCTCAAAATAAATAATGTTGAATAAAACCTATTTATGTTTATAAGACATTATTTATTAAAAATGAATAAAACTTATTTCAATCATATTTGTGTAACTTTTTAATTGAACCTTGAGATAATAAATTGATTGAAATACTTAAAAAGGTTTTCCATGCAATGGTATATGGGTGGGTCACAAAATTTTTCATATATCTCTATATATATATATAATATATATATATATTATATATATATATATTATATATATATTATATATATATAGATGACTTTATAATTCAAATAATTTATTTTTAAAATTGAATTGTAATAACTTACATGTTGATTGCACTAAAAGACACTTTCTACACGCCAATATGAAGCATGATTGGAATTCTTTTCATGTTCAATATTAGATTGATACATGATATATTTTAGTTCATGTTAGGTATTGAAGTGACTTGCATCGTAACTTAAGATTATACCTTTTTTTTAATCTATAAAACTCAAAATAAAAATTGAACATATATTTTATTAATTAAAGTTATAGCATATAGAAAAATTATTAAATTAGCAAAATAATTTTAACAAATCCATAAACTTTAAAAATTAATGAGCATCCATAAACACAATTAATACAAACCCATAAACTGAAATAGTGAATACATGTATCAGTAAACTATCCATATGAAAATATAGACAAATTACAAATATCACATGAAAATGCATAAATTGAAATAATAAGCATCCATAAACCAAAATAATGTCCATGATGTACATCCATAAACTATCCATGTATGAAAACATACAAAGTCTATTCACACATGTGAATTTTCCATATGAAATGAGCCTGAAAATATACAAACTATGACACTTTAAGTACCGTTAGAACTCCTATGTGAGTTTTGCCACGCAAACTATGTGTCGATAAGCTAGTATTGCAATATAACACATTCAAATTCAATATGATTAGATCATTAGTTGTACAAAATAAACAATATGGAATTAATTACATATAGATTAATCTACTAACGTCGGTTGAGTCAAAATGCAATTTAGATAGGATGGGGGGTATGATCATGAAACTAGGTTTGATGCTCCACAACCTATGGCTCAATGATTGGGGCTTGCATCGATGAACCCACATCACCAGTGCCTCTAAATACAACATCCCACTCATGTCTCCCCATAATAACGACATCAACGACACTTTGCATATGGTCCTATGTACAAAATGGAAAAGACAAATTATAATTAATCTAAAAATTAATTAGCATATATGTGTAACTTAAAAAAAGGAAATTTTGAAATCTTAGGAATAATTTTTTTTACCTCAATTGTTGGTCCATGTGGTTGTACATAGTGTCTCTCCTCCACATTAGTGAATATGTAAGGTGGAGGTGGGGGTGTGTTATATCACCATTTACCACTCTTGGTATGTATGATGCTTTGTTTATGGCCTAGGGAAACCCCTCCTTCTAGACTTGTCCAAATATATAAAAAACAATGTTTTATTCCCTGTACACTACTTTTCTCTAAGCTAAAAGCATGTACATGTGGGTTAGTCAATACCCAACCCACGTATATGAATTAAAACACTTAAAAAATTAAAATATCCTTAATTTTGGGTGGAGTTCACAGGTTTTACATGTTGATTACCTCCTATTTCCCATGGCCCAACTATTTTCCAACTAAAAAACTAATTGGGAGAGGTATAAATAGAACTCTATAGGAAGGCCTTAAGAAGGGGAGAGGAGATAGACTTATTATACTGAGATTATCCCTGACTGAGTCTGATGAATCCCTATGCCTCATGCACTTCCCAAGCTTCAAGGAACCCTTGTTTCCTTGATTATAGATATCCTTACTTTTGCTTGAGAAATCATGCTGTTGGTGACAGAAGAAGATTGTTGAAGGCTGGGATAGGACGAATCCAGAGAACGGTTCCACTTGGAGCCAGAGAAACACTCAGGTGAATTCTCTCTATTTTATTTATAGCTTATTGTAATAAAATAAATGTTGTCTTGTTTCCAAAATTAACTATGTCTGTGCATCAAATTATGTTTTAATTCATTTATGAATGTCGTTTTGATGTATGATCGATTATCTGTTTATATGATATAAAGTTAATTTCGTGAATATGATTTACTTCTATACAACTATGTATGTTCGAATTGAATGATTTTTCATGTTTGAAGAACATTGGGAGTTACAGAGGCTCTGAACCCTTCAAGACCTACTCGAACAAAGGAAATTTGGGTACGACCACTCTGACGTAGTTTTATAATATAAGCATCTTTCTTGAGCTATTTGAGTATTTCTTGTTGTAGTTTCTTCTACTTTGTTGGGGTTCTAACCCAAAGCCCTAGGGTGCTTTCATCCGAAATAGAATTGGTGACTCCGTTTTGGATAACAATATTGTTATTCTTGTTTTGGGTTGTTCATTCTCAATTAGGTCTCATTATTTGGTTTGGTTGCGGTTATAGTCTTATTTGTATACTAGAGTCCCAGGCCTCAAGTCTGAAATTTTGGATTAGACTTTGTTTTTTATTTTTCCTTGCAAAGCTTTGTATACGCTCTTTACTTTGTTTGTAGTCGTCTATACATGCTTGTTTCTTTAAAGTGAACTTGTGTATATGCAAATTTCTGGTGTCAGGAGCGCCTGTGCACGCCTCTGTGTTTGCACACAGTCTGGTATGCAAATTTTTGCATTATTTTTTCAAATCTTTCAACCCAAATATATTTGTTGCATGGTATTTTCAATCTCTCTTTGCTCAATTGCTATCTGAAGAATTTAATTATCCTACAAGCTTACTGTTTCGAAGTCTCTTCCTCATTGAAAGGATTTGGCCTAGGTTTGCTTCTTTAGCGAGTTTGTAATTTTTGTTTTAGCACACAAGATTTCATCCTAAAGTTCTTGATTGTTTTGGTCCTCCAGAACACGAGACCGTTTCTAGTTTTAGTGTCAAGCCCAGATTTCACATCTACTTGCTTTCCTCTCCTTTATTTAGCGGCCTCATAGCTTTTCTTGCATTTTGAAAGTATTTTTGAAAAATTTGGAAGTATTTCTTTCCTGGCTTCTTAGTTAGTTTGTCAAACTCTTTATTTCTATTTGGGTCGTTTTGTACAAGTTGAAGTCTTTTTGCTCAAGTTTTTGTTCATTTTTGAGTTTGTAACTTGCAAAGACTCCTTGTGCTCTTTTTTCAATATTTTGAGTTTTGGTAGCATTTTGGTGATTTCAAAAAGTTGTTTTGGTTGCTTCTTTAAAATAGAAAATATCTCAAAAAACTTTGTTTTTGGTTTTCATTTGCCAAATTTGGTTTATGGTTTCTTTTTCTTGTTGAAAGTGAATTGCAATCTTTTACAATTTGTCCTTCTTGTTTGGAGAGAATTTTGTGTTCAAAATTTGTATCCTCTTTAGTACTTAAGTTGGCTCATTGTTAGTTATAAACAATTGATTTTTCTTTTTGAGTGTTATTTATGATCTTGCATCTCCATTATATCTTGCATTAGGGTAGTTTACATTGTTAAAGCATTCATAGTATTTTAGTTTTTGGGTGTGTGAAGTGTGTTTCAAGAAAAGAAGAGAAAATGTACTTTTCTTTGTAGAAGTTTCGTAGACCATGTATAGAGATCTCTTTTCATCGAAGAAAAAATGACTGCATTAATGTAGTTAGTTTTTCATTGATTTTTGTTGTGTCATACAAACATCATTGGTTTCACTCCCATATTTATCGTTGACTTAAAGAACAACCATTAAAATCAAGCGATTAATTAAAATAAACTAGAACTTTTATGTTGTCATTATAACACACCAACAAGTTTAGGTTTATTAGGGCCATGGATTAGGCGAAAGGACTGTTAACTCTCCAAGATCGCTCAAATTACAAAACATAGAAGTTTGATTAATGAGCAAAATTCAATAGCGTTAGGGAGATCGAGAAAGCTCTGTAATTGGGGGTAAAGCAAGAGGGAGAGTGAAGATAAGGACGAGATATACCCCCTCTTTTACTTGTCAGATCCCACCTCATGACTGTTCCACCTGGCTTCTGATACGAGTTGGTGACCATAGTTGCCTATCCTAGGGATCACACAGGTGGCTGTGGAGGGGAATCCCGCGACACTTGAGGCTGACATTGTATCACGTTCAACAATACTTCTAGAGGGTACCCTTGCGAAGCTTGGGTGCTTGCACCAACAAAGGCTGTTGTCTGGAGGTCAGCGTAACTGCTTCTGATACCTTCGCTAGTAGGCCTGGGCTGTAATTACCCCAGTCTATTTTCGGAATGCCCTTGTTATTAACTTTCTTTTATTTTGGTTTTTGGTCCTAATCACATGGAGCGGAAATACTCGAGAGGTGTTTGAATGCTAATATCTTTAGGGACTTTTTTAGTGAGTGTTCTTTTCTCCTAGTCAACCTAGCTTTATAATTTTTTGAGTTTTTAAGTAAATCTTTTAAATAATTCAAAGTGGCTGATAGACCATCTTGATGGTTTAGGAGACTTTGTGGGCTATCACCTACGAGTCCTGAGCCTTATCCTAGAAGGCGTAGGAGCAATTCTGTAAGTGGCAACAGGTGCATCAGAGATAATCCTCCACTTGGGGTCATTAATTCACAAGATAGGCCTGGCACCAGTAGAGAGTTAGAGAGGAACACACCAATTCTTTCTCGAGTACTTTTTCAGTTGGAAGATAATGTCAAAGTTGAAGAGCTTTCAAAGTCACTTGCAGCTTCGAATTCTCCTCTTCTTCCTGATCATCCAGACATTCTATTGTACATCATAACCCCAACTCATAGGCCTTCGAGCCCAGGTTTACACCCATCTATTCCTTGGATGACTACTGTTGGAAGCATGGCATCTATGATGAGTGTTGAGAGCGTACATATTCCCATATATGTATGAGGAGGAGGAACTATTTCCATGCCTTCTATTGCTCCCAGCACGACCATATTTGGGTCTACTTCCATTCTGTCAACAAGTGGAAGTTCTCAAGTTACTACATCTGGTTTTAGATTTATCCCTTATGGAATGCCATCTCACGGGATTCCTTTAGTTCCTTTTAACATACCATCGACCGCCTTCACATCCATGATGAGTGGATCAACTTATTTTTAGGGTTTCCCATTTGGAGGTGGTCATATACCACTCTCCAATCCAATAGTAGGGTCAATGCCTTTTTCCTTTACAGGTCAAGGTAATAACCCATTCGCGAGTTTGGAAAAACACTGCGGTTAGTGGGATAGGAGCTGGGAATAAATTTTATTCCAACCAACAAGGGAATGTGCCATATTATTTAGTTAATTCGTTTCAGAATTTTCCACCCTTTGCTAACACATGGAATCCTTATTAAGGGCTACCAACTACTTTTAACACTTCATTAGGGGGTAGCTTCACTAGTTACGGAGGACTTTCGACAGGAGTTGGTCGAACTCTAAATATTGTTGGACCACAAGGAGCACCTTTTGGTTCAGTAGGCTCTACAAGTTACTTTGGGCAACTTGGTGTTTTTCAAAATCCATGTCATTCTTTTCAGACCTTTGGGAACCCTGCCCGCACTCGATGGAATTCCCAAGGTCCGCCACGACTCCCTTTTCTGGCCACGCTGAGCTTGCTAGACTTAACTAAATTGACAAATGATTTGATGCGGTACAATCCGGCTTGGCCTCCGGTCCCAACTAAACTTCCCTTGGATATCCCAAATTCGAAGGGAGAAGTGGTGAAGATCCAGGATACCACGTAACCACATTTCACTTATGGTGCTCATCCAACTGCTTAATAGATGATTCGATCAGGTTAAGGTTATTTCAGTGCACCCTAACCATAAATGCAACCAAATAGTATATAGAGTTGCTAGGGAGAACATATACTTGTTTTTGTGATTTGGATAATGTCTTTTCGAACCATTTTTAGTTGCCTGTCAGATATGAAGCCGAAATCGAACTTCTGGCTAACTTTCAGCAAGACACAACAAATCACATTTCAGATCATATCCATGAACGGAGGAAGAGGAAAAGCCTTATCAAAGCTGAAATCCTACCAAAGTTCCTGCTTGAATGGTTTCTCAAATCATTACAACCTGAGATCTCAAAGGATGTGTCTCTCTCCAGTGTTCATATGGAAGAGAAAGCCATTTTCAGAGCCTAGCAATTGGAACCGATATATTCTCACTCTAGTGTTCTTTAGAAAATTCTACTTGATACTTCTAGATCTAAGGTCGATTTAGCCAAGTCAAAACCAAGTCCCCATGCCCATGGTATAGTTATATCTATTGATGTTAATGCAGTGAGCCTATTGAATCAATTACAACAGTTGTTTTTACAAACTACTTCTTCTACCTAGGCAGCACCATCTATACCTACACCTTCCCAACCTACCTCTATAAATGTCGTCCAGACCATTAATCCCAAAGGAAATCAACAATCCGATGGGAAGAGGAAGGGATGAGGTAAGAAGAATAACCAGGAAGGAAAAGGCAATGTAAACAAACTCGACAATGATGCTAGAGACTATAGGAAAGAGTCCAAGAAAAAGGTAAAATAACCATGCAAGTTATGCAATGGAGATCATCTAACTCACCTCTGCCCTAAGATGCAAGATGCTTAATGCTTATTAGTATAGCAAGGGTCCTCTAGCTCCCAAGTTGTTCTGACTAACCCTTTTCCCCAAGGGCAACAATGACTTGCTTGTGCGAATTATAATGCTGGTATCTCCGCCAGGGGCAACTAGGAAGGCGAAAATTTGTCAAATGCTTATATAATGACCTCTCATATCGATGTCGCTATGCGAGCACACGATTATGGTGAATTAGAAACATATAAGGCTTAATCTATTCCGGAAGCCATAGAACCACTTCATATTTAGCAGCCCTCTATATATATCATAATTTTTTTATACTAAATGATTTGATTATTAAATTTATAAAATTGTTTATTTTTTTAACTTACAACATTTATAAAATAATATATATTCTTAACTATTATACAATAATTTAATATTAATTTAAATATAATAATTTATAATATCAGTTATATATATATAATATATTAATAATTATATATTTGTTACTACTTTACATGAATTTGAAAATTATGGATGAGTTGATAATGACTTTTTATTATATTAAAATTTAATGATAAATTTTCACATACTTTTTTGCAATGAACTCATTAGGATTTCATTGAACATTTCTCAGTGCCTTTTAATTTTTCAAACAATCTCTTTAATGATTTTGAATTTTATAATTTTGTTTCATTCCATGATATGTTTTCCACTAACTTTATTTCATTCCATGATATGTTTTCCACTTACTCTTATGTTTTATTTTTTAACATGGTATTGGTGAATAATTTTGAAGTCTTATCGTTGGATTGTGATCTTAAGATAAGCTTGTTTGATATTCATTTCATATTAATTTAAAATTTGATTATAAATTTTTCGTATTTTTAATAATGTTTTATAAATTTTTGTCATATTATATGAAGAGACTAACATTTTCACCATTCAAAATAGGGGATTTTAAACTCTCGATTTTCTATGAAAAAAAAGAAAAGAAGTTAAATGATGCAAATTTTAGTTAGAATTTTTGTTATCATATCATGTAGAAATTTTACTATATTTTAATAATAATATAAAAATTATTATTATTATTATTAAATTAAAATCATGAAATGATATTAATATAAAAACATTAATATTAATTACTGGAAGATCAACGAGAATGATGCATTGCTAAACATAAATAACATTAAAAATATTGTTACTTCTAAGCTCAAAGAAAAATGTGGTGTGAGAAAGATTTAGCAGCTAAAAGAAAATTAAGTTATTATAAGAAGGTCATCAACCCCACCCTAGAAGAACAAAAGTATCTCTCTACTTTAACTAGCTCAAAGAAGAAAATTAATATAGCAAAGATTAGAATGAATTCTCGTGAGCTCCATAGTGAAACAGGTCGTTGCATAGTTCCTAAAACACCATGGATGGAAATCATCTATCATTTATGTGAGAATAGGAACATCGAGGATGAAAACCACTTCCTCTTAGAGTGCCCCGCATACAACCACATTAGATCTCAGTTTCACAATCTTTGTTGCAATACTCACCTTCCTAGCCTTTTACAATGTCAAAATTATAGTGAGCTCGGAGGCTTCTCTCCAAGATTTTTAAGCATAGGAATAAAATCTTAAATCAAAATAAATAATTTGTTTCTTTAGGTCCGATAGACCAATGTTTGGTCTGAGTGGACGTTAACCATCATCATCATCATCATTTTAATGTTAATATTAGATTTATAATTTTGGATTAATATAACATTGTTAACTTTAATATAATACATTT
>APFE031422397.1:39172-54528 GCA_000404065.3 Pinus taeda | reverse complement strand
ATAGGAAGAGGGAGAGGGACGTGTAATAATATATATATATATATATTTATATATAGTATATATTATATATACTAGTATATAATCTTATATATATATAGTTATATATATATATATATATATATATATAGTATATATATATATATACTATATAATTTATATATATATATAATATATATATATGGAGAAACAATGTGTATGTTTGTAGGGTGATATAGACAAATGAAGAAGGAGAGATAGAGGGAGATACAAATATAGATGGGAGGGGGAGAGAGGGAAGAAGAGAGAGATGGGGGGGAAGGAGAGATAGATATATATGAAGAGAGAGATGGTCTATGTCTCGGGGGGTGAGATAAAGAGACAAAGAAAGAGAAATGGAGGGCAATATCAATATAGATGGAGGGAGGAGAGAAAGGTAAGAAACTTTATTGCACTAGATGTAGTGATTTCAGTGTGAAAATGATGATTTCTAATCCTATTTGATTTCTTGCATTAGATGCATTGATTTCTATGTAGATGTTGATTTCTAATTCTACTTTATAGCTTGCATTAGATGCATTAATTTCAGTAAGTATGTTATTTTCTCATCTTGTTTGATGGAACTTGCATTAGATGCTTTGATTTCAATGTAGATGTTGATTCCTCATCATATTTTATTGCTAGTACTAGATGCATTGATTTCAAGTAGATGTTGATTTCTAATCCTATATGATTGCTTTCAACATTAAATGCATTGATTTCACTATAGATGTTGATTTATAATCCTATTTGATTGTTTGCATTAGATTCATTGATTTGAGTGTATCTTTTTATTTCTCATCATATTTGATTGCTTGCATTAGATGCATTGATTTTAGTGTAAGCACAAAAAGATTATTGACACGTGCATTATGACTAAGATTTTGTAGACAACCTCAAACAAAATAAAATTGAATATATAACTTATTCCAATCATATTTGGGTTTTAAAAAAAATGAATAAAACTTATTTCCATCATAAGGAATTGATTGAAATACTTGGATAACTACTTGTAAATTAAGGAAAGTTGATAACATTATATAAAATTATAGAAATGTTGTCATATATTGTTTTTTGACCTATATATTAAATTTCAATACGATTGACTTATATTAGGTTATGACTAAGCTGTTGTAGACAATCTCAAAATAAATAATGTTGAATAAAACCTATTTGTTGTTTACAGGACATTATTTATTAAAAATGAATAAAACTTATTTCAATCATATTTGTGTAACTTTTTAATTCAACCTTGAGATAATAAATTGATTGAAATACTTAAAAAGGTTTTCCATGCAATGGTATATGGGTGGGTCACAAAAAATTTCATATATATATATGACATTATAATTCAAATAATTTGTTTTTAAAATTGAATTGTAATAACTTACATGTTGATTGCACTAAAAGACACCTTCTACAAGCCAATATGAAGCATGATTGGAATTCTTTTCATGTTCAATATTAGATTGATACATGATATATTTTAGTTCATGTTAGGTATTGAAGTGACTTGCATCGTAACTTAAGATTGTAATTTTTTTTTAATCTATAAAACTCAAAATAAAAATTGAACATATATTTTACTAATTAAAGTGATAGTATATAGAAAAATTATTAAATTAGTGAAATAATTTTTAAAAATCTGTAAACTTTAAAGTTAATGAGCATCCATAAACACGATTAATACAAATCCATAAACTGAAATAGTGAATACATGTATGAGTAAACTATCCATATGAAAATATAGACAAATTACAAATATCACATGAAAATCCATAAATTGAAATAATAAGCATCCATAAACCAAAATAATTTCCATGATGTACATCCATAAACTATCCATGTATGAAAACATACAAAGTCTATTCGCACATGTGAATTTTCCCTATGAAATGAGCTTGAAAATATACAAACTATGACACTCTAAGTACTGCCAGATCATTATTTGTACAAAATAAAAAATATGGAATTAATTACATATACATGAATCTACTAACCTCAGTTGAGTCAAAATGAAATTTAGATAGGATGGGGTTATGATCATGAAAACTAGGTTTGATGCTCCCCAGCCTATGGCTCAATGATTGGGGCTTGCATCAATGAACCCACATCATCAGTGCCTCTAAATACAACATCCCACTCATGTTTACACATAACAACAACATTAACGACACTCTACATACTGTCCTATGTACAAAATGGAAAGACAAATTATAATTAATCTAAAAATTAATTAGCATATATGTGTAACTTAAAAAAAGGAAATTTGGAAGTCTTAGGAATAAATTTTTTTACCTCAATTATTGGTCCATGTGGTTGTACATAGTGACTCTCCTCCACATTAGTGAATATATAAGGTGGAGGTGGGGGTGTGTTATATCACCATTTACCACTCTTTCTATGTATGATGCTTTGTTTATGGCCTAGGGCAACCCCTCCTTCTAGACTTGTCCAAATATATAAAAAGCAATGTTTTATTCCCTGTACACTACTTTTCCCTAAGCTAAAAGCATGTACATGCGGGTCAGTCAATACCCAACCCATGTATATGTATTAAAACACTTAAAAAATTAAATTTCCTTAATTTTGGGTGGAGTTCACGGGTTTTACTTGTTGATTACCTCCTATTTCTTGTAGCACAACTATTTGCCAATTGATCCCAACTAAAAGACTAATTGGGAGAGGTATAAATAAAACTCTATGGGAAGGCCTTAAGAAGGGGAGAGGAGATAGAGTTATTATACTGAGATTATCCCTGACTGAGTCTCATGAATCCCTATGCCTCATGCACTTCCCCAAGCTTCAGGAAACCCTTTCTTCCTTGATTATAGATATCCTTACTTTTGCTTGAGAAATCATGGTGTTGGTGATGGAAGAAGATTGTTGAAGGCTGGGATACGACGAATCCAGAGGACGGTTCCGCTTGTAGCCATAGAAAGACTCAGGTGAATTCTCTCTATGTTATTTATAGCTTATTGTAATAAAAGAAATGTTGCCTTGTTTCCAAAATTAACTATGTCTATGCATCAAATTATGTTTTAATTCATATATGAATGTCATTTTGATGTATGATTGATTATTTGTTTATATGATATAAAGTAAATTTCATGAATATCCTTTACTTCTATACATCTATGTATGTTCGAATTGAATGATTTTTCAGGTTTGAAGAGCATTGGGAGTTGTAGATGCTCTAAACCCTCCGAGACCTATTCAAACAAAGGAAATTTGGGGACAGTCACTTTGACATAGTTTGATAATATAAGCATACTTCTTGAGCTATTTGAGTATTTCTTGTTGTAGTTTGCTTCTACTTTGTTGGGGTTCTAATCCAAAGCCCTGGGGTGCTTTCATCCAAAACAGAATTGGTGACTCCGTTTGGGATAACAATCTTGTTATTCTTGGTTTCGGTTGTTCATTCTCAATCAGGGCTTAGTCTTTGGTTTGGTTGTGGTTATAGTCTTATTTGGTATACTAGAGTCTCAGGCCTCAAGTATGATCTTTTGGATCAGATTTTGTTTTTTATTTCTCCTTGCAAAGCTTTGTATACATTCTTTACTTTGTTTATAGTCGCGTATACATGCTTGTTTCTATAAAGTGAACTTGTGTATATGCAATTTTCTTGTGTCAAGAGTGTGTGTGCATGCCTCTGTGTTTGTGCACACTCCCGTATGAAAATTTTTGCATTATTTTTTCAAATCTTTCAGCCCAAATATATTTGTTTAATGGTCTTTTCAGTCTATGTGTAGTCAACTACTGTCTGAAGAATTTAATTACTCTGCAAGCTTACTGTTTCAAATTCTCTTCCTCATTGAAAATATTTGGCATAGGTTTGCTTCTTTAGTGAGTTTGTAAGTTTTGTTTTAGCACACAAGACTTCATCCTGATGTTCTTGATTGTTCTGGTCCTCCAGAACACAAGATTGTTTCTAGTTTCAGTGTCAAGCCTAGATTTCACATATACTTGCTTTTCTCTCCTTTATTTTGTGGCCTCATTGCTTTTCTTGCTTTTCAAAAGTCTTTTTGACGAATTTGGAAGTATTTCTTTCCTAGCTTCTTGGTCAGTTTGTCAAACTCTTTATTTCTATTTGGGTCGTTTTTTACAAGTTGAAGTCTTTTTGCTCAAGTTTTCGTTTGTTTTCAAGTTTGTAACTTGCAAAGACTTGTTGTGCTCTTTTCACAATCTTTTGAGTTTTGGTAGCATTTTGGTGATTTCAAAAGGTTGTTTTGGTTGCTTCTTTAAAATAGAAAATATCTCAAAAAACTTTGTTTTTGCTTTTCTTTTGCCAAGTTTTGTTTATGGTTTCTTTTTGTTGTTGAAAGTGAATTGCAATATTTTACAATTTGTCCTTCTTGTTTGGAGAGAATTTTGTGTTCAAAATTTGTACCCTCTTTAGTACTTAAGTTGGCTCATTTTTAGTTATAAACAATTGATTTTTCTTTTTGAGTGTTATTTAGGATCTTGCATCTCCATTATATTTTGCATTAGGGTAGTTTGCATTGTTAAAGCATTCATATTATTTTAGCTTTTGGGCATGTGAAGTGTGTTTCAAGAAAAGAAGAGAAAAAGTACTTTTCTTTGTAGAAGTTTCGTAGAACCCATATAGAGATGTCTTTTCATCAAAGAAAAAAGACTGCATTCATGTAGTTATTTTCTCTTTGATTTTTGTTGCATCATACAAACATCATTGGTTTCACTCCCATATTTACCCTTGACTTAAAGAACAACCATTAAAATGAAGCGGTTATTTAAAATAAACTAGAGCTTTTATGTTGTCATTAGAATACACCAACAAGTTTAGGTTTATTAGGGCCATGGATTAGGCAAGAGGAGAGTTAACTCTCCAAGGTTGCTCAAATTACAAAACATAGAAGTTTGATTAATGAGCGAAATTCAATAGCATTAGGGAGACCGAGAAAGCTCCATAACTAGGAGTAAAGCAAGAGGGAGAGTGAAGATAAGGATGAGAGATGTACCCCCTCTCTTATGTATCAGATCCCGCCTCACGACTATTCCACCTAGCTTCTAATACGAGTTGGTGACCATAGTTGCCTATCCTAGGGATCACACAGGTGGCTGTGGAGGGTAATCTAGTGGCACCTGAGGTTGATGTTGTATCATGTTCAGTAGTACTTCTGGAGGTTACCCTTGCAAAGCTTGGGTGCTTGCACCGACAAAGGCTGTTGTCTAGAGGTCAGCGTAACTGACTCTAATACCTTCGCTAGTAGGTCTGGGGGGTAATTACCCCAGTCTATTTTCGGAAGGCCCTTGTTATTAAATTTCTTGTATTTTGGTGTCCAGTCCTAATCACATGAAGCGGAAACACTCGAGAGGTGTTTGATTGCTGATATCTTTAGGGAATGTTTTAGTGGGTGTTCTTTGCTCCTAGACAGCCTAGCTTTATAATTTTTTGAGTCTTTAGGTAGATATTTTAAATAATTCAAAGTGGCTGATTGACCATCTTGATGGTCTAGGAAACTTCATGGGCTATTACCTATGAGTCCTGAGCCTTCTCCTAGAAGGTGTAGGAGTAATTCTGCCAGTGGCAACAAGTGCATCGGAGATTGATCCTCCACTTGGGGTCATTAATTCACAAGATAAACCTGGCACCAATAGAGAGTTAGAGAGAAACACACTAGTTATTTCTCGAGTACTTTTTCAGTTGGAAGATAATATCGAAGTTGAAGAGCTTTCAGAGTCAGTTGCGGCTCCGAATTCTCCTGTTCCTCCTGATCATCCAGACGTTCTATTGTACATCGTAACCATGACTCATAGGCCTCCAAGCCTAGGTTTACACCCATTATTCCTTCGATGACTACTGCTGGAAGCATGGAATCTATGACGAGTGTTGAGAGTGTGCAGATTCCCATTTATGTATGAGGAAGAGGAACTATTTACATGCCTTCTATTGCTCCCAGCATGACTATATTTGGGTCTACCTCCATTCTGTCAATGAGTGGAAGTTCTCAAGCTACTGCATCCGGTTTTAGATTTATCTCTCATCGAATGCCATCTCACAAGAATCCTTTAGTTCCTTTGAACATACCATTGACTACCTCCACATCCATGATGAGTGGATCATCTTCTTTTGAGGCTTTCCCATTTGGAAGTGGTCATATACCACACTCCAATCCAACAGTAGGGTCAACACCTTTTTCCTTTATAGGTCAAGGTAATAACCCATTCCAGAGTTGGACAAACATTGCGGTTAGTGGGATAGGAGCTGGGAATCAATTGTATTCTGGCCAATAAGGGAATTTGTCGTATTCTTTAGTTAACTTGTTCAGAATTTTCCACCATTTCCTAACACATGGAATCCTTATTAGCGGCTATCAGTGCCTTTTAACACTTCATTAGGGGGTAACTTCACTAGTTACGGAGGATTTTCGACAGGAGTTGGTCAAACTCTAAATTTTGTTAGACCACAAGGAGCACCTTTTGGTTCGGTAGGCTCTACGAGTTACTTTGTGTAACTTGGTGTTTTTCAAAATCCAAGTCATTTTTTTTAGACCTTTTGGAACCCCACCCACACTGGATGGAATTCCCAAGGTCCACCATGACTCCCTTTCCTGGCCACACTGAGCTTGCCAGACTTAGCTTGGTCTCCGGTCCCAACTAAACTTCCCTCACATATCCCAAATTCAGAGGGAAAAGTGGTGAAGATCCGAGATACCACATAACCACATTTCACTTATGGTGCTCATCCAACTCCTTGATAGATGATTCGATCAGGTTGAGATTATTTCAGCGCACCCTAACCAGAAATGCAGTCAAATGGTATATAGAGTTTCCAGGGGGCACCTATACTTATTTTTGTGATTTGGCTAATGTCTTTTTGAACCATTTTCAGTTTCTTGTCAGATATGAAGTCGAAACTGAACTTCTGGCTAACTTTCAGCAAGACACAACAACTCATATTTTGGATCACATCCATGAAGGGAGGAGGAGGAAAAGGCTTACCAAATTTGAAATCCCACCAGAGTTCCTTCTCGAATGGTTTATCAAATCATTACAACATGAGATCCCAAAGGATGTGTCTCTCTCTATTTTTTATATGGAAGAGAAATACATTTTCAGAGCCTAGTAATTGGAACTGATATATTCTCAGTCTGGGGTTCTTTAGAAAATTCTACCTGATGCTTCTAGATCTAAGGTCAATTTAGCCAAACCAAAACTAGGTCCCCATGCCGATGGTATAGTTATATCAAATGATGTTAACACAGTGAACCGATTGAATCAATTATGATAGTTGTCTCTACAAACTGCTTCTTCTACCTAGGTAACACCATTTGTACCTACACCTTCCCAACCTACCTCTATAAATTTCATCCAGACCACTAACCCCAAAGGAAATAAACAATATGATGGGAAGAGGAAGGGATGAGGTAAGAAGAATAACCAGGAAGGAAAAGGCAATGAAAACAAACCCGACAATGATGCTGGAGAGTGTAGGAAAGAGTCTAAGAAAAAGGTAAAATTTCCATGGAAGTTATGCAATGGAGATCATCTGACTCGCCTCTGCCCTAAGATGCAAGATGCTCACTACTTATTAGTACAGCAAGGGTCCTCTAGCTCCCAAGTTGTTCTTACTAACCCTTCTCCCCAAGGGTGCAATTACTTGCTCGTGCAAATTCGAATGCTGGTACCTTCGCCAGGGGCAACTTGGAAGGGGAAAATTCATCAAATGTTTATATGATGACGTCTCATATCGATGTCTCTATGCGAGCACATGATTATGGTGAATCAAAAACATATGAGGCTAAATCTGTTCCCGAAGCCATAAAACCACTTCATATTGAGTGACCTTCTGATGAGTCTATACCTTGGATACCAAAAGGCTCTGCAAAGCACTCAACTATTAACCATAGTGCTAGGGCAGCCCAGAACTACTCGATTGTAGAAGATCTGGCTCAAATTCCTTGTGATATGTCAGCATTGGAGGTACTCCAATTGTGCCCTGCTTAGAGAAGTGCTTTGCTTTCGGAAATTGGCGTAGTAAACCCAAAGAATTATTTAGTGTTCACTTTTGATATGTTGAATGTCAAAAAGAGACTTCCTCACCATATGGCTTTCCAGATAAAGTCCACATTCCGAAAGAGAAATATTTTTCAGACTGTTATAGATGAGGAAGCGTCCAGATGCGTGATGTCTCTGTCATGTTGGAAGGCCATTGGATCACCTTCAGTTGTCCCTTCATCGACTCTTTTGATGGCATTTGATGGACATTTTCATAGGCACATGGGATTATCCTAGGCTTTCTTATCTGTGTTGGGGGAAAGGTAGTGAATATTGAGGTGGAAATTGTCGATGCGAACCTGGATTATAACCTCCTCTTAGGTAGTAATTGGATTTATGACATGGATGCCATAGTTTCATCATTATTTTGCATCCTATGTTTTCCTCATGAGGGGAGGATTGTTAGAGTTGATTAGTTAGATTATTCTCCAGGTGACTCTCACATAACTTTGGATTCTACCATTCCATTGGTGGAAAATCCCAATCAACCTATTGAGAATTTAGGAGTTGGTATGTACTCTTCATTAATGGGTATATTCAACCTCCCTACTCCAACAGCTAGAATCAATGTGATTTCATCCTCTAGGGTACCTTCTCATAAAGAGTTCTTTCAAATTCGTTATTTTTCGGACCATTGACCCTTACCTTCATCTACAACCACATTAGATGGAGGGAACGTAGGTGAAATGGCATTTCCCATGTCTACAGTGGAACTTGCTTATCAATCTATCATTAACTTTGCAGACAACCATCCCACTCCTTTTTAATTAGAGGAGTTAGATGGTGATGTGGATCTGGCTTGGACCCTCGATTCTACTTCAGCTCTGGATTGCTTGGATACAGTCTTACCATCTAAAGCAGCAATTTTCGAAGCAATGATGGGTGTGGATCGACCATGGGATGATTTACATAATCATTCATATATTCTCCCTCCATTGTGTGAAGTTGAATCTAGTTTGTGCAATCTACCTACTAATGATGTTTACACAGTTTCAAACTCTTTGGCTCCATCATAATTTTCTACCGAAGGTAACATGTCAGCTATCTCACGAACTATACCTGTGAACATCTCTAGGAATCCTAACACAATAAAAAATGTCTTCATCAGAGCTGACTATTCCCCTAAAGAAATTCAAATCTACATTGATCTCTTCAAAGAATTTCGAGATGTGTTCACTTGGCCTTATGAGGAAATGTCTAGAATTGATCCATCTATAGTCTAGCATGAGATCAAGACATACTAAAATGCCAAACCTATTCGTAAAAAAATTCAATCAGTCAATCCTTAGAAAGTGGATGCTATTAAAGTTGAAGTTGAAAAGCTGCTTAAGGCAGGTTTCATATACCCATTCCTCTAACTGAGTGGGTTTCCAACCCAGTCCCAGTAGATAAGAAGAAAGGAATGATCTGAGTATGTATCGACTTTAGGGATTTAAATAAAGCTTGTCCAAAAGACAACTACCCCATGCCTTTTATTGATCAAATTGTTGATGAATGTCTCGGCAATGAAATTTTTTCGTTCACGGACAGATTCCCTGGTTACAATCAAATTACTATCCATCTAGAGGATCAGCACAATACATACTTTATTTGTCCTTGGGGCACATGTGCATACAAGAAGATGCCTCTTGGCTTTAAAAACATTGCAGCTACTTTTTAGCAGGCCATGTCTTATGCTTTCCATGACATCAAACATGTTATCGAAGCATACTTGGATGACTTAGCTGCTCTTCCTCGCAAGAGAATTGATCATCCCAAGTACCTTCAGTTAGTCTTTGAGAGATGTCGGTTTTATAAAATCTAGTTGAATCCGAATAAGTCTGTTTTGGCGGTCACATCTGGTCAGCTGTTAGGATTCATTGTATTGACTTAAGGGATTCGAGTTGACCCTTTTAAGGTTGAGGCAATAATTTAATTGCCTCCCCCATCTTCCATTCGTCAACTTCAAAGTCTCCAAGGAAAGGCAAATTTCTAGAGGAGATTTATAACAAATTACGCTGATATTACCAAAGGATTTATGCATTTTCTTAAGAAAGGAGTTCTATTTTTATGGGATGATTTCTCACAATGATATTTTGATGCTTTGAAAAAGGCATTATCCTCTACTCCATTATTGAGTCCACCAGATTATGGTAGATATTTCCTTTTGTATCTCACTGTGGCAGAATCAACGATCGGTATGGTTCTAGTTCAGGAGGATGATGCTCTCAATGAGCATGTAATCTACTACTTGAGTCGAGGCTTAGTAGGACCTGAGCTATGATATTCTCCCATTGAGAAATTGGCCTTGGCGGCTGTCCATGCTATTTAGCGGCTTCGTCATTACATTCTGCTTCGCAAAACATTCATCTTACAACTGTCAATCCTTTTTAGTTTTTCCTTAGTAGGTGAGTGATTGGGGGCAAGTATAATCTATGGATTGTTATTTATAGAGATTTTGATCTCTACTTTTTGTTAGCTAAATCTATGAAGTCATTAGTTTTTGCGGAATTGATTTTGGAGCTTCCTTGTGAGGAAGCTATTGTTTATGAGGAAAATTTTCCCAACGAACATTTATTCCTCATTTATTCACAGGATCCTTAGTATCGAGATATCATTATATATCCCCAGACTTCGAAGTTTCCACCTGGTTTCTCCAAAGATGAGCATCAAAGGTTATGTCACCCTGCCAAAAACTATGTTATTATTGGTGATACATTATATCGCAGAGGGGTTGACTTAATCCTTAGGCTTTTCTTAACTTTGGAAGAAGCTAAGTCAGTACTTAATGATTGCCATAGTGGAGGTTGTGGCAGTCATCTATCAGGGCTGGCAACAACCCATTAAATTTTGCAAGCATGCTACTTTTGGCCTTCAATTTTCGAAGACTGTATTGAAGCAGTCAAATGTTTCCATCCTTGTCAAGTTTATACTCAGAAAATGAGTGTGCATCCAACTGCACTTTTTCCTGTTATCAATGTTAGTCCATTTACAAAGTGGGGCATTGATTTTTCTACTTGTAATCCACCTTCGGCAGGGAATCACAAATACATCATTGTGGCCGTAGACTACTTTACGAAGTGTGTTGAGGCCATGCCTACTTTCAAAAATGATAGTGAGACAACAAGCTTGTTTCTCTTCAACCAGGTTATTTCACGATTTGGTATCCCAAGAGAGATTGTCACTGAGCATGTTAGTCACTTCCAAAATCAATTGATGACGGAATTGGCTCTCAAGTTGGGCTTCTGGTAGGAGCTTTCATATTCATATCATCCTTAAGACAATGGGCAAGTAGAAATCATGAATAAGTCCCTTAAGACCATCCTGCAAAGGATAATTGATAAAACTCGATCCAATTGGTAGATCATGTTGTATCCATCACTTTGGGCATACCGAACCTCAATTAAGGCTACCACTGGTTTTACTCCTTTTCAACTAGTTTATGGGTTGGAATCTATCTTTCCTATCGAATGTGAAATTCCATCCCTTAAGCTTGCTGTAGAACTTCTTCTGGGTACATCTACTTTCATAGAACACCTTGTTCATTTAGAACATCTTGATGAGCAGTGTCAAGATGTAGCCATAATAAATGAAGCCCATAAGAAGAGGATTAAAACTAAATATGATTAAGTTGTCCATCCTCATGTTTTTCTTCTGAATACGACTTTGTATTAGTCTATGACCAAGACAAAGACACCCTCAGGGTAGGCAAGTTCAAATCTATGTGGTATGGTCCCTTTATTTTCAAGCATGTTTTGAAAAAAGGGTCTTATGAATTAATTCACTTTGAAGGGAACAAGCTAGTGGAGCCCAAAAATGCGCTCTACCTTAAGAATTATTTTGCTTAGGCTTCGGCCGAGCAATTTCTTGTTTGTATATATTGTATCTTTGTACATATCTTTCTGGCATTTTGTGATATCGATATTTTTCTATCTTCTTTGGTAGGTATTGATGGACGATTTGATATATTTCGGATTTTCTAATGGTGCAAGTTGTTGAGTTGTGTTATATTCTTTCCATAACTAGCCCACATAGTTAACCGAGGGTTAGATGGGGGGAGGTCATACGGGGTTTGAGGTGTACCCGTAAACCTACTTTTTGGATGTGATGGTTTTTGGTCCATGGTTTTGGACACAGTGGTTTTCGATCCATGGTATTGGATTCTTTGGGATGCATAAATATGTATTGTAACATTGAAACGAACATAATGAAAAATCAAGTTGGTAGTCCCGGTTTTGGGACCCAAGGAAAAATCTCTGTGTATATGTGCTTTATGTGTTATTCTCTCACATTATTTATTTTCAGTGTTTTAGAATTCATATGCAGGTAATTTCTGTACGGGATTAAAACCTACGCAAGTAGGCACACTCAGAATCTTGCTTCCATGGCTTGGGTGATTTATTATCCATCTAGCCAGTTGATGGTGTCAAGGGGAGTATGTATTGGCCATGCTTTGATCAACATTGCCAAATATACTGCCGTTCTTAATTTACTATCCGAAGCAATAGCTTATGGGATTGATTCGTTGGTAGTTTATCTAGACACACAACTAGTGGTGTTGCAGTTAAATAACACTTATCCGTTTTGCAATCCTTATTTATATCGCCAATTTTTTAGAGTGAGAGTGTTGCAATGATCATTTATTTATATCACATATGTTCACCTTCCATGATCTGAGAATTCATTAGTAGACTCTATTGCTAATCAATCATTAGATTGGCACATCAATCATTCATCAAATTAAATTACATCAAAAAAATTGAATCTGTATATATATCACAAGATCACCTATACATAGATGGAGTGTTCAAAAATAATATACAAAATTGTGATAGGATGCCCTCAAAATTTGGTCTTATGCCCATAATCATGTCCAGTCATACATAGATCTATCTATTGAGCTGGATCAAGATGAGTAGTTAAAAAGTTAACCATAGCGTTGGCTACACACTGAAGTATTTAGATCTAGTCTCGTGGTACCCCTACCACACGGGGTTGCATCTGCTAAGGCAGATCCTCTACAACTATCATAGGTACCTGATGAGTTAGTCTCACCAAGTTTCTCTGAACAACATAAAGGACTTTCTCTGTCTCGATTGTCGTCTCTTCAGCCTCTCTTCTACGATTCCTGTGCCTCAGAAATCCATCAGGTCTCACTAGGCCCACATCTGGAAAATGTTCATTATATTTTGTCAGTAATTTTTCTCATCAAAAATATTTTTTTTAAGTTCATTTCATATTAAAAAATCCATTTTAAGAAAAAAAACTCACAAAAACTTCAAAATTGTTACCTATCTCTCCCCATGCCGCATTTAGTGGTAACACTAATTCTAGATCTCCTCAAAAATCCATGCCAACATATGGGTGGTCATCGACCGCAATGATCTATTGATACCACTAGGTGAAAAACACATCATCAAAGGTCATTCTGGGCACGTCACCACCCCCAAGGTGCCTCATCAGGTTTTCCCATCTACCCATTCGTGGATCTCTAGGGCTGTTGATGGACACTGATACTTTGGGACGTAGCCCAAGTACCTTCACGAAGGAGAATGAACACAAGATGGTTCCATATCCAAAATTCTTCATTTGACTCTTCTTTATAGAGGTCAATTGACTCTTCATGTAAGTCAGAAGAGGTATGCACCAGTCAAAAATCGTGGTAAGTCATTCCACTTCCAGGCTCATAGAAACTCATGACATCTAATGCAGGGAAGCTGACCCATTTACCTATGCAATGGTAAATAGAAAAATCCTCAAGGATAGACTTTCCACATGTTTGATTGGAATTCGACTCCCAATATTCTTTGGATGTCCATGATAATATATATGGACATAGTCTTCCATCGAAAGATTACCTTTCGTCCTGCCTGTCGAGTGCATGACCTCCCTTCTTCGGGAAAGACCAGTAATGAAATAGATATCTTCGATCTCAATTCGTAGAGGCATCTGGTCGATCATGAAAGCGTCATCCTCTACGCTCCATTAGTGGATCAAAAGTTCTAGCAAGCGCGTATTGGCTTTCATTTTTGGCATTTTGAAGAATTTAAGTAAGCCACAACCTCTCAGAGAATCCAATGCATTTTGATCATTCATTACCTCATTATCTATGGTGATATACTCTCTTTCTTTCCAAGTGATAGTCATCCTACAAAAAATTGAAGTTTCAACCATTAATTTATATGCTAAGACTTTAACTTGCATACACTCGAGTTCCTTTTAGACAAAGTTGCGTGTAGGGCCATCGTATACACAGGTTACTCACATCCAACCCACATGTACGCAGAGTTGAATTTTTGGGCATAGTTTCCCACGATCAAAACTTTGAATTGTTCTTTTTAAACTATCATAAAGAATTACAAGTAGGATTTGAGGATTGCCTGGAGACTTTGGGTTGATTCGAACAGTCTAATTTTTCGGAGAAAAGCTTGCTTAGTTTTTGCTCCACAAATCTTTTCTCCAAACAAAAATGAAAAAACTATGAGTCCAAAAGTCATTATATAACTTTGAAATTGAAAAATATTTTTTCAAAAATTGATTTTTGTCTCATGGATTTTTTAACCTATGGGCTTGGATTGTCTAGAGTGAGTTGTTTTCACAGGAAATTTTGGAGACTTCTTCGAGATGTTGTTTTGGTCCCATGAACACTGACCCATCATGGTAGGTATCGTTCTCTCACTGGAATTTAGGTTAGGGAAAACCATTTTCCTCTGCATCTTGCATACTAGCCTCCATTCAGTGATACATTAGCCGTAGAGTCGACCCCTTTGTATCTTGGTCAGAAAACCATTTTCACTCGCCAAATTTTTGTAAATAATGATGTGATGGTAGAGCCATCCTTTACATGGGAATCTTAGTTAGATCCTCGCTGACATTCATTGCCCATGCTGCTATACTGAGTAGCCATGGGAGTCCTCTTTAGTACCGCCATGACTGATGCATTGAAGACACATTCTCCTTTCTTCTGGACTAATTTCTGGACTTACACCCTAGAGGCTCCTTTGTGTTGAGTTGTATTGCTGCATTGAATTTTGACTATTTGCACCTTTTGGCCTTGAGTCGGCTTCAATTGGACTCATGTTTAAGCCACTTATTTGACCATGTATTTTGAAAAGTCAACCTTGCAATCACTTAGCTTCTGCAACTTGATGCATCCTTTTACTCGTGGAAAGAGCATCCCTTTGAGTGTCCTTGACTAGTTTCATCTCCCTGCATTGAGGATAGGAATATTCCCCTCCGAGGAACTAGATCATTTGTTTATCTGACACTCGTTCTTTCCACTATACTATAACATTCCTTTATTCTTTTTCTAGCTTAAAGAAAAATGACAATATATATATATA
>APFE031422397.1:27975-39152 GCA_000404065.3 Pinus taeda | reverse complement strand
ATATATATTCCAAAAAGAGTAGGAACGGGACACCATTTCCATATTTTGTTGGTAGCTAGAGTCAGTCATGTCACCCTTGAACAAAGCACTCAAAAGAAAATCTCTCTGCCATTGGGGTGGACTTTAGTTTGACTTAGGGGCACCTTAACCTTGATATTGAGTTAGTACTCCTCCAATTGGTTACCTCTTCTAATTATATGGAGAGTTTGCTTATGCCTCTTGCATGACAAACTTATACAGAGTTATCATATGCTGCCATATAGTCATCATTGAGTCGTTCTTTTGCTCAAGGGAAGTAAACATGAGTCGGCATCTCTACAGTGTCCCTTGACCTATTTTTTAGTCGGCTATCCCTAGTTTTCAGTGTCATGTTTTTCATCACATCAGTTATATTGTTTCTTTTCTCATGCCAATTTGAGAAGGTCTCTATTGACTTCTTTCTAGCGGGTCTTATCCTTATCAACTACAACAAATTTCTCTGAGGGCAGATCTAAAGCCGCACCCTAGCCCTATTTTCATTATTGATAGGTCACCTTATGCTCAACATAGATTAGTATCATGGGTCTTTTACTAAGTGGTTTCCCTTGTGTTCAACATCAGCTTTCACTATCACACATTAGGATTCATGCAGTGCCTTGGTTTCCATTTGACCTTATTGGTGGATTCCTTGCCTCTTTGTCAGGTTTCATTATTGGTTGGTTTAGATGGTTTCTATCGTGCACTAGCTACATCTTATGTATGTCTAAAACATGATTTTTTGGTTTACTACATCTTTTTCATCCAATTCCTTCCACAATATTGGCCTAAGGGTTACACTTGCACTAGATTGATGAAGGATGACTTAATCCTTCCTTCTAGTATATCATTTCCTATCGACAACGACTCATTTGCTCTGGGAAAATTATCTAGAGTCCATTTGACAGTACCTTGGGATTTGCAGTCATTAGTGGAAGATTCCTTCACTATCGACAGTGGGAAACCATCATTGTCTCCTAATTGATAGATTCTTTCAAGTTTTCGACATCAACACATTCGTTCGTAGTTGTTAGATTGTACTGGGTACCTTGACTCTCGTTATCATTATTGGTGAGTAGTCTCATGTTTGTTAATGATATACATCAATGATAGGTAATCAAATTATTTCTGACGTGGTTAACCTCAGATCATTCATTCCCATCGTGTAGATGTACCATGACGGTCGATGAAGACCTTTGGTTGCATCAACATGTTTTGGTTCACTTGTTAGTTGCTCTTGTTGTTGCTAGTTGACACCATCCACCTTATATGTTGCAGTTCTTCAAAGTGACATCTCATATGTTGGAATCTGAGTTGCAATGTAGTATCATTTTATTCCATCATGTACATTTGGTACTATTGGGATTAGTTTTTGACATCAGTGATCAACTTCATCCTTCAACATCATTACTCATCTTCTTATATGTGATATTGAGACATGTACTTTTCAATCATAATCAGATGATCTATTATGTACTTTCTGTTCCTTTATACTAGTATACATATTGGATCCGATTGCACTTGATATGCAGACATGCTTTACTTTCTATGAGCATGGGTATGCCCACCTCAAACAACAGTTTCTTTCTGATCTCTTTTGATGGCTTGGCAGGTTGAATTCTGGTGAAGTCCTTCTCAGTCTTGGCATGATTCTTTCCATCCAATTAATACATTTCAGCCATCATGTACCCCTTCTAACCTCATCTATTAGGGGGCATTAGCTATAACACCATTTACCTCTCTTGGATATATTATGCTTTGTTTATGGCATAGGCCAACCCCTCCTTCCAGCCTTGGTCCAAATATATAAAAAACAACGTTTTATTCCTTGTACACTACATTTCCCTGAGCTAAAAGCATGTACACATGGGTCAGTCAATACCCAACCCATGTATATGTATTAAAACACTTAAAAGATTAAATTTCCTTAATTTTTGCTAGATTTCACGGGTTTTACGTGTTGATTACCTGCTATTGCTTCTGGCCCAACTATTTCCCAACTAAAAAACTAATTGGAAGAGGTATAAATAGACCTATATGGGAAGGCCTTAAGAAGGGGAGAGGAGATAGAGTTATTATACTGAGATTATCCCTGACTGAGTCTGATGAATCCCTATGCCTTATGCATTTCCCCAAGCTTCAGGAAACCCGCGTTTCCTTGATTATAGATATACTTCCTTTTGCTTGAGATATCATGGTGTTGGTGATGGAAGAAGATTGTTGAAGGCTAGGATAGGATGAATATAGAGGACGGTTCCACTTGGAGCCAGAGAAGGACTCAGGTGAATTCTCTCCATGTTATTTATAGCTTACTGCAATAAAAGAAATGTTGTCTTTTTTTGAAATTAACTATGTATATGCATCAAATTATGTTTTAATTCATATATGAATGTCATTTTGATGTATGATCAATCATTTGTTTATATGATATCAAGTCAATTTTGTGAATATTCTTTACTTATACACTGCTATGTATGTTCGAATTGAATTATTTTTTGGGGTTGAAGAACATCGAGAGTTGTAGAGGGTCTAAACCCTGTGGGACCTACTCGAATGAAGGAGATCTAGGTACGGTCACTCTCATGTATTTTGATAGTATAAGCATCTTGCCTGAGTTGTTTGAGTATTTCTTGTTGTAGTTTGCTTCTACTCTGTTGATGTTCTAACCCAAAGCCCTAGGGTGCTTTCACCCAAAACAGGGTGGAGGATAATCCATCAAAACATTATTTAGTCAAAAATGGCCTCGCTGATCAACTGCCCCCTCGGATGACCTCATAAGCTCATCCATGTAGATGGGATGTGTCTACATTTTATCATGAACTTATTAATATAAATACAATATAATACAAACTAGAAATCTTAATATAAATAAATATCTATGCATAATTTAAAAATAAGAGTAAATTTTTTCGTACATATATGTACTTGGTTTGTGTCACGCAAGCCGTGCACCCTCCAAGTCTCACAAATGACATTACAATACATACATGTATATGTCAAAAGATGATCAAAGAGTAAATTCACGAGAAATGCATCATCATATAAGGGCACTGGCAGATCACAAGGAAATGGTGGTGGTCTCCTAATCTCTCCATACAATGCATCGCGTGCACTGGCCAATGACATCTACATGTTGTCTACAATAATCTCCCTAGTCTCGCCACCAAGCTACGAAAACTCCTTTAGCTATGTCAGTAATACCAAGCTGTAAGAAGGTAGTGACAAGAATATTAGAGGTCGTGGTACATTCCTAGGCTCCCTACGAGCCCCCTCATGCTTATAGGTACGTGCCAAACTGGATCCATAATAATGAGATCTGGTATCTGTCTAATCCGACCTCATATGTAACACAAACTTTGCGTATAATTTTTTGGAAAAATAAATGGTGACTTAGTCATGGTGGGGGACTTGGCCCCAAGCTCTAATGAATATTTCATACACAAAAGGGTTTGCATCAACTTTACTAAAATATTTTAGTAGAATTAGACCTCTATGTCTAGCGGGGTGATCCATAGGGATGTTGAACAATCCCCCATGAACATCAATGTCCTTAGTGGCCTCTTTCACCACCTCCCAAGCATCTAGGCCTCTAACTTCATGCCTCCTAATCCTCTATATGAACTGTAATATGTGGCTATGTGGGCTTGACCTCTGGTATGTCTCAATCAACCTATTGATGCTATCCAACATCAAAGACAATGCAAGATGAGTAGGTGAATTGTCAGGGATATTCTTTATCTCTATTGTGATCTATGTATGACAGGTCGTGTCATCCTCTAATGAGATATGAGCTATAACATCATCCCATAGAGGAATTGATGCTGCACTCTAATCCTTATCTTCGGCACACTAAGGGCCTATAAATCATAAATATAATTTAACATATATAATTAAGAATCTAGAAGCATAATAACATATACATTAAATTCAAACACATTAGTTGAATATAATTTAAAAATTAAATATGATTTCAAGACACAAACAAATAAAGTTTAAAGAGGATTTAAAAATGCAGGAGATGTACCTAAAATAGGTGAAGAAGGTCCACTAGATCTAGCATGGTCATCAACAGAGACAAAAACATTTCCTCTAACACTCTAACTAGCATCAGAGGTAGGATCTATGAGAGGAACATGAATTGCCGGTGGGCTACATGATCTATCATGAGCCTGACCATGTATAACAAAACCCCTTGCACTGTGATGGCCTACATTTGGGGCATGTATATGGGATGCCTCAACATATTACATATAATACATAAAAACTAATCCAAGAAAAAATTGTTGGAAAAAAACCATTTCTAAACTCAAGCAAAATAATTTAGCTTGGAGGGTTGAACTCACTTAGGTGAATTGAGCCTTATACATTGATAAGAGTTGTATATAAATAAGCTCACTAGCTGAGCATTTACTTTCCAGTTAGTAGAATTTATTTTTATGCATTTTAGCTTGAGGAGGAAAGGACTCCCTACAACCAAGGTTCCAAGGCGATTTTCTAGTTATATAGCTTCATTATATTTTGACTCCATGCCCAATGGTGAAGGCTACTAGTTTGTAGATTCTCAACACCTTGACAAAAAGGCACTACCCCTAGTTAGAGCCAATATTGTCACCCACTGCATAATGAGTTTCCAGTTTTCCAAAGAAAAAAAGAGAAGTGAATTTTGAATCCATCTTCCAATCCATAGATGTTGTCAAAGCTAAATGAACTCCTCTCCATTGGATAGTGCTTAGAAATAGCTTTCCAAAGGTATATGGAAGTTAGAAAACGGACTTCTGGATTAGAAGGTATGGCCTGTTGAATTTCAGGGGTTTTGTTGCCTTTGAAATGAAGGAGATGAGCATATCAGAGGTTAGGGAGCCCATTGCAAACTGTAATCCAAGTTTTCCCTTTTTCGTGATACATATCCACCCATCTCCCTTTTTCTTTTATGATTTCAATATTACATATCACAAATATTCCTACTTACCTCAAAAAAGTTTTGTCTCCCCTCGCCGACTAGGATATCACATAAGTCCCATCACCACCCCTTCGCCGATATCGCAAGTTCATGCTACTAATTATGATACCATAAGTTATGTCTCCCCTCACCAATTGTGATAAGTCCTCCCCCACTGATTGTGATATCACAATTGGAGATTGATCAAGTCAAAATTTCCTCCTACGCTAAACCCCCTTCTAACTTATAATTGAAATGGATGAGGTATTTTATATATTGCAGTTTGTTACAGATTCAGGTCTATCCCTTTGGTAAGCACTATGAAATATGTTACAAACACCCTCTCATATGTTGTGTGTGTGATACCAATAGGCTCAGATCAACGACCCAGATCAACAAACATTAAAATGTCTATTTTCCTTCTGCTCAGTGGGATGACAAGGGTATTTTTCAGTGTATGGGCCAGTAGCTGAGGTATCAAAAGAAGGCATGGATCAGTTGGAGAGTGACACGGACTAATCTTGTGGAAACCTCTGCAACAAGAAACCCAGGACAACAATCCACTTAGAAATGAATTTGATTTTCTTCGATGCATGTCTTCAGAGAGTAAACAAGAACTTTGTAAATGGAAACCACAGTCGATCGCTATTAGCCTTAGAGATTGGGGAAGTTGGGAAGTTAAGATGAAAGAGACAAGGACCAGCTGAGCAACTAGAGGGATGAATGATGATAGAGACGTGACCTGGCCAGGGGTTTTCACAGGAACAACAAAGGGATACTTCCTCCCATCATTTCTTTGTTTTCTTTACTTTTAATTATTCTGTAATTTCTATTTATTTCCAAGAGGTGAATCAAATCCTTGGAAATCATTTTGGGTAGCAGAGCTATCGCAGACTGAGGCAGCTAGTCCATCATACAGATGGCCCTTGGCTAAGATATTTTGTAAATGTGGATTCAAAGCCCCCCTTTTTTGTATAAATAAGGGGGAGGAACACTTAATAAAGTTTGAGAGATTTTTCACCCGCAGGGTAGGAATTTCATGATTCCATTTTTGGTTCTATTTCCCTGTTCACGGGGGACTTGAGTGATATTTGGATAAATGTAATTAACTATTATGTTGTAATCATATTGCATTAATGAAACTCTTTGGTGATTCGAATCAGAGAAATGTGCAGTATGTTTTCCACTTTGTAAATCAAATTTCATACATGTTTTTCTTTCTACTGAAATTGTGTAATGAATCTATTAGTATCATGCTTTCATGGTCTTATATTTTGCTGCTAAATAGAGAACAATACTTGTGTATATTATATATTTACTTATTTAATAGCACACAGTAGATGTAGTAAGTACAGATTTACTTGTGTTATTTAATAGCCTACAATACCTATAGTAATTACAGATTTACTCACATTGTTTGGTGATATAGGTACCCATGATGTATATGCATGAATCCTTAATTCACCTACCACTCTTTCTATTCTTTCATATCCTCAGTCTTCCATACTTCTGTTGGAACATTTCTCCTTAGGATTATGTCTTGTTTATAGCCCTATGCATCTATTCCCCTTCTTTCTCTCTTCCTCTTCATTTTACTACAACTTCAATATTAAGTTGCCTATTGTTGTGTGTCGGCCACCAGAACAAGACATTTCTCTTTGAGGTTGCCCCAATTTACCCCCTACATCTGGATCCATGTATTACATTATGTTTACCTTAATGAAGGGCTATTGAACTAAGCCCCTTGTATTATCTTTTTAACTACATGACAATTGGAGTGCTACAAAAGAACTTCTCAGATAATCTTCCATGCACTGCCCTACCTAAGATGTCCTAGGCACTAGTCTACAATCAACCTAGAGTTTTTCTATAGCATCGTTCTATATCTCTTGAGGCGTTTGTGCTCCAGGAGCTAGGAAAAGTGAAAACATCTTTCTGGTGTCGTTGTCGTGGGAAAATATTGAAGGATTTTTCCCCTCGAATACGGAAAACTTCTACATTCCCTCTATTAGGTGAGCAAGGGAAGTGTGGGTTGAAGATCTCTCACCTTGGTGACTCCACTGTTTTAATTCTATGGTAAAAATCATGGTGACTCCATTATCCATATCTCTATTTGAACATCCTGGCTTTCAAGCAGCCTCATAATCACTTTGATGCTAAAGTAGTCGAAAACTTTCCCTACCTTTGAAATTTAGATCACTCACCTAGGGTGTTTAAAAATTGCCATTCCATCATTCTTGGCCAACAAATTTGCCCCACTATATTTTCCCTCTATTGTTGGTTATCTCAATCATGTCCCTTTAGTACATGAATGGAATACTTATTTTCCTAGATTTAGTGGAGACACAAATAGAAGGCCTAACCAACACCTCAAAGGTTTTCACAAATGCATGGAACAATAGGGTATTTTTCTTGAAGATGTACAAATGAAAATATTCATGTATTATATAGAAGAGTTTGCTAGAGTTTGGTATAGGAAAATACCTCATGGTAGCATATCTTCCTTAAAGATCTTTCACATAGCATTCAATCATTATTGCAAAAGGTTATATCCACTGAATGCTCTGTTTGAAGATTTGCATGCATTTTAATGTTGAAAATATGCCTGAGAGTAATGATCCTGTGAAAGATGTTTATGGACCTCCTCTCCAAGCAAGCATCTACTCACATCAAGAAGCATCACCAAATGATTGAGAATGTAGAGAACGAAACATCATTGAGCTGAAAATAAACCCTCAAAGGCATTATTCGACCGAATTCGACATTTCTCCTTCCTACGATGAATACGATTCTGATGGAGAGTCAAGTGATGCAGAGCCACAATGCTCCTAATCATGGGAAGTTGATAAGAAGAGGAGACTCACCAGGAGGTGAGCAAAGAGGATTCGATTTAGAATGCACATCCTTCACCTGGAGAACAAGATCAAGAACATCCTCTGATTTATGATTCATATAATTCAAATGAGGATGAGATGATTGAGGATTGTCAAATGAATTTGTTTACCAACATGGGGGGGGAAGGCTTCCAGCAACCGATTTTTCTCGAAAAATCTAAATCTGAGGAGCCTAACCATATTTACGACTTCCTTGACGAAGAAGATATTGGTCAACTGGCTTTGCATGAAAAAAGGGTAGCTACAAATCTTTCTTGTCAGTTTTGTGACCCTGTAGCTGACTACATTATGACAATCTTAAGTCAGCAACAAGGGTTGTTCCTAAAGCATGTATAATATTTTTTGTTTGAAAATATTTGATGGTACATGCTTGTTTTGATTTTCAAATTACAGCAACATGGAGGCATTAGGTCTAGCACCGAAATGATGGCCTGGCTCCATTGGAGGGTTGAACTCACTTATGTGAATTGAGCCCTATACATAGATAGGAGTTGTATATAAATAAACTCACTAGCTGAGAATTTACTTTCCAGTTGGTAGAATTTATTTTTTTGCATTTTAGTTTGATCAGGAAAGGACTCCTTGCAAACAAGGTTCCATGGAGATTTTCTGGTCATATAGCTTCATTATATTTTAACTCCATGCCCAATGGTGAAGGTTACTAATCTACAGGTTCTTAGCACCTTGCCAACAAGGCACTGTCCCTAGTTGGAGCCAATGATGTCACTCACTGCATTATGAGTTTCCAATTTTCCAAAGTGAAATAGAGCAGTGAATTTTGAATCTATATTCTAAGAGACAAATGTTTTCAAAGCTAAATTAGCCCTTATCCATTGGATAGTGCTAAGAACGAGCTTTCCAATGGTATAAGGAAGTCCGAAAATGGACTTCTCGATCAGAAGGTATGTCCTATTGAAGTTCAAGGGTTTTGCTGCCTTTGAAATGAAGGAGAAGAGCATGTCAAAGGTTTGGGAGCCCATCGCAAACCACAATCAGAGTTTTCCCTTTTCCATGATACATATCCACCCATCTCCCTTTTCTTTTGCGATTGTGATATCACATATTGCAAAGCTTCCTACTTAACACAATAAAGTTATGTCTCCTCTAGCCAATTGTGATATCACATAAGTCCTGTCACCACTCCTCCACTGATATCACAAGTTCATCATGTTGATTATGATATCTTAACTTCCATCTCCCCTCACCGATTTTGATAAGTTCTCCCCCGCCGATTGTGATATCACAATAAGGGATCGCTTAAGTTACAAGTTACTCCTCCACTGAAGCCCCTTCCGGCTTGCGATTGTGATGGATGCAATACTTTATATATTGCATTTTTTTTTTCAAGTCTATCCCATCAACAAGCACTACCAAATATGTTAGAAATTCCCTCTCCTATGTTACGATTGTGATACCAACGGGTCTGGATCAACGACCCAGATTGAATTAACCCGGATCAACGATCCAGATCAATGAACATTAAAATCTCTTTCTCGCTTCCACTCAATGGGATGATGAGGGTATTTTTCGGTTTATGGGTCGGTAGCTAAGGTATTAAAAGAAGGCATGGAGTAGTTGGAGAGTGATATGGGCTAATCCTGTGAAAACCTCCGCAACAAGAAATCGAGGACAAAAATCCCCTTAGAAATGAATTTGATTTGCTTCACTGCATGTCTTCGATGAGTAAATGGAGGTATGGGACTCAAGAAAACTTAATGGCTCAGCATGGGGCTCCATTCAGATACATAGTGAAAGACTGTTATGACAACTGCCACTGTTAATCTCTAACCGACGACCACAATCAATTGTTATCAAGATCATAGAGTGGGGAATTTGGGTAGTTAAGGTGAAAGTGACAGGGACCAAATGAGAAGCTAGAGGGACACATGATGATAGATATGTGGCCTGACTAGGGGTTTTCATATGAACAACAAAGGGATAATTCCTCCCATAACTTTTCAGTTTTCTTTATTTTTGATTATTCTGTAATTTCTATTTATTTCCAAGAAGGGAATCAAATCCTTAGAAATCATTTTGGGTAGTAGAGCTATCACAGGCCGAGTCAACTAGTTCAATAGGCAGTTGGCCCTTGGATGAGATATTTTGTAAATGTGGATTCAAAGCCCCCCTTTTTTGTATAAATAACGGGGAGAAGCACTTAATAAAGGTTGTAAAATTTTGCACTCGCAGGGTAGGAATTATGTGATTCCATTTTTGTTTCTATTTTCCTATTCACGTGGGACTTGAGTGATATCTATCTTAATGTAATGGACTGGTATGCTGGAATCATATCAAATTAATGAAACTATTTGGTGATTCAAATCAAAGAAATTTGTAGTATGTTTTCCACTCTGTAAATCTCATTTCATATATGTTTCTCTTTCTACTAAAATTGTGTAATGAAGTTGGCAGTCTCATGCTTTCATGGTCTTATATTTTTCTGCTAAATAGAGAACAATACCTGTGTATATGACAATTTTACTTGTGTTATTCAATAGCCTACAATACCTATAGTAATTATAGATTTACTTATGTTATTAGATTAACCTGCAGTACCCGTGTGAGCATAGATTTACTCACACTGTTTGGTGATGGAGGTACCCATGATGTATATGCATGAAACCTTAATTCACGCTCCACTCTTTCTGTTCTTTCATCTCCTCAGTCTTCTATACTTCTCTCGAAACATTGCTGCTTAGGATTCTGTCTTGTTTATAGCCCTATGCATCTATTCCCCTCCTTTCTCTCTTCCTCTTCATTTTACTACAACTTCAATATTAAGTTTCCATGTATTGGCTTGAGTTTACCTTAATGAAGGGCTATTGAATCAAGCCCCTTCTATTATATTTTTAACTACGTGATAATTGGAGTGCTCTAAAACCCCTCTCAAATAATATTCCATGTACTCTTCTATCTAAGATATCCTAAGCACTGGTCTACAATCAACCCAAAAGTTGTCTCTAGGAAGCTTTCTATATCTCCTGGGGCATTTTCACTCTAGGTGCTAGAAAAAGTGACAACGCCAAAAAAAATACTACAATAGACATTAAGTTCTTAATGTTTGAATTTGACACATGACGAGTACTAGGTGCAAGCACATGAAGAGAATGTTTCTTGTACAACACACTACATAATGAAACAATATAGTACAAATTATAACAGAGTCTAAATGCTTTTATTCACTAGACCAAATACACTTTTCATGATGGATTTCATGCATCTATCAATGATGCATTGTTGAAACACGATCTTATATATAGTTATATTATGTTATAGTTATGCACCATACATGTTTCTCTCTCTCTCTCTCTCTCTCTCTCTCTCTCTAT
>APFE031422397.1:16366-27060 GCA_000404065.3 Pinus taeda | reverse complement strand
AATTTACTTATTTATTGGTTATAGTTTCATTTTGGGGCATATTTTCGGCCAAATTTGCTAGACATTTTAAATCATTTTAAATAACAAAAAATTAAAAGACATTTGAAAATTTTATTTCGTAAAATTCCTAAATAAAAACTTTAAAGACAAAAATAATTAGAAAAAAATATTTTTACCATTCAAAATAAGAAAATTTGCATTTAATAAACAAAACATGGCAAGTAAGAAACAAATTTAAAACTTAAATTATATTTTTTTTGGTGGTTTCAATGTTTTCTAGGTTGTTTTCAAATATCTTTTTTTATGGTTTTCTAGGTTGATTTTGTAGTTTTCTAAGTAGTTTTGAAGTGTTTATTTTATGGTTTTCTTGGTTGGTTTTGTGATTTTCAAAGTTCTTTTGAAGAGTTTTTTTTTGGGGGTTTTGTACATGGTTGTTTATTTTTATTTTAATAATTTGTTTATTTTGAAAAAAAAAATTAAAATAAGAAAGACAAAAAATATATACCTACCTTTGTTTAAGCCTTTGGGACACTAGTGGGGTGGTTGGCGACATTATTTGAATGCTCCATGCTTCAATTGTTCAATGAAGCTCCAATACTCTTAGTTGAGCTACTGTCACTCTCTCGATCAAGCTCTTAGTTACCTGCGGTCTGTGCAAATGGAATGCATAGCCTGTGGGAGTAGTATTTATAAAAAAAACGTGGGCTCAATCGAGCCATAATTATTGATCGAGCATTATAGCTCAATTAAGGGGTTGGTTTTAACCCTCGATTGAGCTACCTTTTTAGCACCCAAGGAGCTCGATCGGACTACCTTTTTAGCTCCCATGGAGCTCAATCAAGTGCTTAAATGACTCGAACAACCTTCAATTTTTTGCAGGATGACTATCACTTGGAGAGAAAGAGAGCATACCGCCATAGATAACGAGGTAATAAATGATCAAAACGCATTGGATTCTCTGAGAGGTTGTGGCTTACTTAAATTCTCCAAAATGCCAAATATGAAAGCCAATACCCGCTTTCTAGAAATTTTTATCCACTACTGGAGCGTAGAGGATGATGCTTTCATGATCGACCAGATGCCTCTATAGATTGAGGTCGAAAATATCTATTTCATTACTAGTCTCTCCCAAAGAGGGGAGGTCATGCACTCAACAGGCAGGACGAGAGGTAGTCTTTCAGTGGAAGACTATGTCCATATATATTATCCTGGACATCCAGAGAAGATTGGGAGTCAAATTCCAATCAAACATGTGGAAAGTCTATCCTTGAGGATTTTTCTATTTACCATTACATGGGTAAATGAGTCAGCTTCCTTGCATCAGACTTCACGAGTTTCTATGAGCCTGGAAGTGGAATGACTTACCACAGTTTTTGACTAGTGTACGCCTCTTCTGACTAACATGAAGAGTCAATTGACCTCTATACAGAAGGGTCAAAAAAAGAATTTTGGATATGGAACCATCTTGTGTTCAATCTTCTTCGAGAAGGTACCTGGGCTACGCAACAAAGTATCAGTGTCCACCAACAGCCCTAGAGATCCATGAATGGGAAGACGGGCAAACCCGATGAAGTGCCTCGGGGGTGGTGACGTGCCCAGAACGACCTTTAATGATGCGTTTTTCACTTGGTGGGATCAATAGATCATCGCGGTCGATGACCACCCATATGTCGGCATGGATTTCTGAGGAGATCCAGACTTAGTGTTACCACCAAATGCGGCATGGGGAGAGATAGGTAACAATTTTTAAGTTTTTGTGAGTTTTAAAAAAAATGGATTTTTTTAATATGAAATGAACTTAAAAAAAAATATTTTTGATGAGACAAATTATTGACAAAATATCATGAACATGTTCCAGATGTGGGTCTAGTGAGACCTGATGGATTTCCGAGGCACAGGCATCCCATAAGAGAGGTCGAAGAGATGTAGCACCATGTGGTAGGGGTACCACAAGACTAGATCGAGATACTTCAATGTGTAGCCAACACTATGGTTAAATTTTTAACCGCTCATCCTGAGCCAGCTCGATAGATAGATCCATGTATGACTGGACATGATTATGGGCATAAGCCCAAATTTTAAGGGCATCCTGTCCTAATTTTGTATATTATTTTTTAACACTCCATCTATATACAGGTGATCTTGTGATATATATACAGATTTAATTTTTTTGATGTTATTTAATTTGATGAATGATTAATGTGCCAATCTAATGCTTGATTAGCAATAGAGTCTACTAATGAATTCTCAAATCGTAGAATGTGAACATATGTGATATAAATAAATGATCATTGCAACACTCTCACTCTCAAAAATTGGTGATATAAATAAGGATCACAAACCGGATAAGTGTTATTTTACTACGACACCACTAGTTGTGTGTCTGGATAAACTACCAACGAATCAATCCCATAATCTATTGCTTCGGATAGTAAATGAAGAATAGTAGTATATTCGACAATTTTGATCAAAGCAAGGCCAATACATACTCCCTTGGACACCATCAACTGGCTAGATGGATAATAAATCACCCAAGCCATGGAAACAAGATTCCAAGTGTGCCTACTTGTGTAGGTTTTAAACCCGTAGAGAAATTACCTGCATACGAATTCTAAAACACAGAAAATAGAAAATGCGAGAGAATAACACATAAAACACATATACACAGATATTTTCCCCTGAATCTCAAAACGAGACTACTAGCTTGATTTTTCATTATGTTCCTTTCAATGTTACAATACATATTTATGCATGCTGAAGCATCCAATACCATGGACCGAAAACCATCGCATCCAAAACCATGGACTGAAAACCATCACATCCAAATAACATGTGCAAAAATCATGCACAAAACCATAGGTGGGTTTGTCCAACCTAACATAGGGTCCAAAACCAAAATTTTCTGGGGTGCTAGCCCAGACCCCATAAAGTGGGGTTACGGGTACACCTCAAGCCCCCTGTGACCTCTCCCCATCCAACCCCCATTTAGCTATGTGGGCTAGTTATGGAAAGAATATAACACAACCCAACAACTTGCACCATCAGAAAATCTAAAATATATCGAATTGTCCATCAATACCTACCAAAGAAGATAAGAAAATATCGATATTACAAAATTCCAAAAAGATATGTACAAAGATACAATATATACAAACAAGTAATTGGTCGGCTGAAGCCTAAGCAAAGTACTTCTTAAGGTAGAGCCCATTTTTGGGCTCCACTAGCTTGTTCCCTTCAAAGTCAATTAATTAATAAGCCGTTTTTTTCAAAACATGCTTCACTATAAAGGGACCATACCACATAGATTTGAACTTGCCCGCCCCAAGGGTCTCTTTTTATTGGTCATAGACTAAGACAAGGTCTCCTTTAGAAGAAAAACCTAAGGATGGACAACTTTATCATATTTAGTTTTAATCCTCTTCTTATGGGCTTCATTTATTATGGTTGCATCTCGACGTTGCTCATCAAGATGTTATAAATGAACGAGGCGTTCTACAATAGTAAATATACTCGGAAGAAGTTCTACAGTGAGCTTAAGGGATGAAATTTCACATTCGATAGGGAAGATAGATTCCAACCTGTAAACTAGTTGAAAAGGAGTAAAACCAGTGGCAGTCTTAATTGAGTTTCAGTATGCCGAAAGTGATGGATAGAACATGATATGCTAATTGGATCGTGTTTTATCAATTGTCCTTTGTAGGATGGTATTAAGGGACTTATTCATGACTTCAACCTGTCCATCGGCCTAAGGATAATATGAAGATGAAAGCTCTTGCAGGAGCCCAACTTGAGAGCCAATTCAGTGATCAGTTGATTTTGGAAGTGACTACCATGCTTAGTGACAATCTCTCTTGGGATACCAAATCGTGAAATAACCTAGTTGAAGAGAAACAAGGTTGTTGTCTCACTATCATTTTTTTAAAGTAGGCATGGCCTCATCCCACTTCGTAAAGTAGTCTACAGCCACAATGATGTATTTGTGATTCCCTGTCGAAGGTAGATTACAAGTAATAAAATCAATGCGAGACTTCATAAATGGATCGACAGTGATAATAGGATAAAGTGCAGTTGGATGCATGCACGTTTTTTACTATAACTTGACAGGGATGGCAATGTTTGACTACTTCAATACAGTCTTTGAAAATTGAAAGCCAAAAGTAGCCTGCTTGCAAAATTTTATGGGTTTTTGCAAGCCCTGATAGATGAATCCCACAAGCTCCACTATGGCAATCATTAAGTACTGACTTGGATTCTACCAAAATTAAGCAAAGCCTAAGGATTGAGTCAACCCCTCCACGATATAATGTATCACCAATAATAACATAGTTTTTGGCAAGGTGACGTAACTTTCGATGCTCACCTTCGGAGAAAGGAGGTGGAAACTTTGAAGTCTGGAGATATATAATGATATCTCTGTACCAAGGATCCTATGAATAAATGAGGAATAAATGTTTGACGGGAAAATTTTCCTCATAAACAATAGCTTCCTCACAAGGAAGCTCCGAAATCAATTCCACAAAAACTAATGACTTCTAAGATTTAGCTAACAAAAATTCGAGATTGAACTCTTGCAAAATAACAATCCATCGATTATACATGCCCCCAATCACTTTCCTACTAAGGAAAAACTAAAAAGGATTGACGGTCGCTAAGATGAACGTTTTGCGAAGCAGAATGTAATGACGAAGTCACTAAATAGCATGGAGAGCTGCCAAGGCCAATTTCTCGATGGCAGAATACCATAGCTTAGGTCCTACTAAGCCTCGACTCAAGTAGTAGATTACATGCTCATTGAGAGCATCATCCTCCTAAACTAGAACCATACTGATGGTTGATTCTACTGCAGCGAGATACAAGAGGAAATCTCTGCCATAATCTGGTGGAGTCAATAATGGAGTAGAGGATAATGCCTTTTTCAAAGCATCAAAAGATCATTGCACGAAATCATCCCATAAAAATGGAACTCCTTTCTTAAGCAAATGCATAAATCCTTTCGTAATCTTGACGTAATTTTCTATAAATCTCCTCAATAAATTTGCCTTTCCTTGGAGAGTTTGAAGTTGATGAATGGAAGGTGGGGGAGGCAACTGAATTATTGCCTCAAACTTGAAAGGATCAACTCAAATCCCTTTAGTCAATACAATGAATCCTAACAGCCGACTAGATGTGACCGCAAAAACACACTTATTCGGATTCAACTGGATTTTATAAAACCAACATCTCTCAAAGACTAACTGAAGGTGCCTAGGATGATCAATTCTCTTGCTAGAAAGAGCATCTAAGTCATCCAAGTATACTTCGATAACATGTTTGATGTCATGGAAAGCATAAAACATGGCCCGCTGAAAAGTAGCTGCAACATTTTTAAAGCCAAGAGGCATCTTCCTGTATGCAAATGTGCCCCAAGGACAAATAAAGGATAGTAATTTGATTGTCGCTAGGGTATCCGTCCATGAATGAAAAAATTTCATTACCCACACATTCATCAACAATTTGATCAATAAAAGGCATGGAGTAATTTTCTTTTGAACAAGCTTTATTTAAATCCTTAAAGTCGATACATACTCGGACCATTCCTTTCTTCTTATCTACCAGGACTAGGTTGGAAACCCACTCAGTTAGAGGAATCAGTATATGAAGCCCACCTTAAGTAGCTTTTCAACTTCAGCTTTAATAGCTTCCACTTTCTGAGAATTGACCGATTGAAGTTTTTTACGAATAGGTTTGGAATTTTAGTATGTCTTGATCTCATGTTGGACTATAGATGGATCAATTCTAGGAATTTCCTCATAAGACCAAGTGAACACATCTCGAAATTCTTTGAAGAGATCAATGTAGATTTGAACTTCTTTAGGGGAATAGCCAGCTCCAATGAAGACATTTTCGATTGTGTTTGGATTCCTAGATATGTTCACAGGTACAGTTCGTGAGATAACCGACATGTTACCTTCGGCAGAAAATTATGCTGGAGCCAAAAAAATTGAAACTATAAAAACATCATTATTAGGTAGATTGCACAAACTAGATTCAACTTCACACAATGGAGATAGAATATATGAACAATGATATAAATCATCCCGTGGTTGATCCACACCCATAATTTCTTCGAAAAATTCTTCTTTAGATGGTAAGACTGTATCCAAGCAATCCAGAGCTGAAGTAGAATCGAGGGTCCAAGCTGAAGCCACATCGCCATCTAACTCCTCTAGTTAAAAATGAGTGAGATGGTTGTCTGCAGAGTTAACGATAGATTGATAAGCGAGTTCCACTGCAGACATGGGAAATTCCATTCCACCTACCTAGCCTCCATCTAATGTGGTGGTAGATGAAGGTAAGGGTCAAGGGTCTAAAAATTAATGAATTCGAAAGAACTCTTTATGAGAAGGTCCCCTAGAGGATGAAATCGCATTAATTCTAGCTGTAGGAGTAGGGAGGTCGAATATACCCATTAATGAAGAGTACATCCCAACTCCTAAATTCTCAATAGGTTGATGGGGATTTTCCACCAATGGAATGGTAGAATCCAAAGTTGCGTGAGTGTCACTTGGAGAATAATCTAACCGATAAACTGTAACAATCCTCCCCTCATGAGGAAAACAGAGGATGAAAAATAATTATGAAACTATCACATAAATGTCATAAATCCAATTTCTACCTAAGAGGAGGTTATAATCCAGGTTCACATCGACGATTTCTACCTCAATATTCACTACCTTTCCCCCAACACAGATAGGAAAGGCTGGGATAATCCCATGCGCCTATGAGAATGTCCATCAAATGTTGTCAAAAGATTCGGTGAAGGAACAACTAAAGGTGATCCAATGGCCTTCCAACATGACATAGACATCATGCATGTGGATGCTTCCTCATCTATAGCAGTCTGAAAAATATTGGTCTTTCAGTATGTGGACTTTATCTAGAAATCCATATAGTGAGGAAGTCTCTTTTTGATATTCAACATATCAAAAGTGAGCACTAAATAATTCTTTGGGTCTACGACGCCGATTGCCAAAAGCAAAGCACTTATTTGAGCAGGGCACGATTGGAGTACCTCCAATGATGACATAACACAAGGACTTTGAGCCAGATCTTCTACAATCAAGTAGTTTTGGGCTTCCCTAGCATTAGGGTTAATAGTCGAGTGCTTTCCAGAGCCTTTCAGTATCCAAGGTATAGACTCATCAGAGGGCTACTAAATATGAAGTGGCTATATGGCTTCAGGAATAGATTAAGCCTTATATGTTTCTAATTCACCATAATCGTGTGCTCGCATAGCGACATCGATAATTGCTGCCCTTGGGGAAAAGGGTTAGTCAGCACAACTTGGGAGCTAGAGGACCCTTGCTATACTAATAAGCATTGAGCATATTGTATCTTAGGGCAGAGGTGAGTTAGATGATCTCCATTGGATAACTTGCATGGAAATTTTACCTTTTTCTTCGACTCTTTCCTACAATCTCTAGCATCATTGTCGGGTTTGTTTACATTGCCTTTTCCTTCCTAGTTATTCTTCTTACCTCATCCCTTCCTCTTCCCATCAGATTGTTGATTTCCTTTTGGGTTAGTGGTCTGGACGAAATTTATAGAGGTAGGTTGGGAAGGTGTAGGTACAGATGGTGCTGCCTAGGTAGAAGAAGCAATTTTTAAAGACAACTACTGTAATTAATTCAATAGGCTCACTGTTACACAAAAAATTGTCACCATGACTTTCTACAGTTTGTGTGAGTCCATCAACACTCATACATACCTCCTTTGCAAGTCTTAAACCTCAGCTCTTCATGTCAAGCCTTGAAAATGGGAGAAAGACCTTAAAAATATCTCAAATCCTAGTTTTTCACTTTCTCCTAGCATTGCCTGTGGTGCCGTGCCCAATGGTCATGTTTCCTGCAAACCTGACCGCTCTGTATATTGAGTAATGGGTGTGAACCCCTGTAAAAGTTAAAAAGGCGTGATTTCATTCTTAAAAACTCATCTTGGGTCACTTCTAGACACTTCTAGAAGGAATATTACGCTGGAAAGTCCGCTTCACCTTGGTTTATTCATTCCATAACTAAGGGAGCTAACTCCATGATATGAGGTGATTATCCCATTGAAGGAGGAACTTATCCCTTCAATGGTGGACCTGCAACTTCCTCCATTTGCACTATAAATTCATGCATTGGGCTGCTTGTACGGGGAGTTGAAAGCTGAAGATTCTTGAGGGTAAACGCTGCTGAAAACTAGGCTTCCTTTTTAAGCTTGTGAGAGGAGAGATCACATACCTTTCATGTCATTTGGGAAGTGAGTGAGGCTTGTCAAAGTAGAGGAGACTCCTGCTGGACCCTGGAAAGAACTTGTGCAACATCAAGGCAAAGGTTGTAAGGTTCTTTTATTCATAAAGTTAATACAATCAAGTTTGTTTTTCTCAATGAACTGTCCCTAATGGTTTATTTTATGAGCTCCTTGATCTTCATAAAACATGTTTTGTTATATGCAGGTATACTTTGATATGTGCTTGTTTGTGTATGCAGGTTATTAAATGAGAATTGCTTGAAGCTATCGGGATAAAACTACCTGAAACAAGCGTTGGACCGAGGTAGGGTCTGTTACATCTCTTAATATTCTTTAATGAATTGAAACATGTTTAGAGAAAATTATATTTCCTTGTGCTCTTTGTTGCTAGATATCATTAGATGCTAGGGAGATCGGTCTTGTCCGCAAGAACGATTTATCCAACCAACAAATTGGCGACTCCATTGGGGACTCGTTTGGTTTGGATTTTCATTTGTCGTTGCTTTGAAATGAGAAACTTAAGTTTTTGTTTCTGATTTGGCTTGATTTGTGTGAGTTTGGGTATTGGTTAGATCCTGGTTGGATTTTTATTTTTTGAAATTTTGGAAGAGGACCGCACCCTCTGAGTCAGTTACAGGACGGACCTATCCGCATTGTTATGGTGTAATACAGAGTGGCACCGCACCTGGTTTTACTAGATGCCTACGCACCCCTGTCAAAAATTTGAAAAACCTAAGATCCATCTACCCAGTTAGGTTTAGTTTTTGTCCATAGCTGTTAGCATATGCCGAGACTTGCACTTGTCTTGATAAAAGTTCCTTGTGAGTTAGTTTCCATTGGCATTCTTGTTTGGAGTGATTTTCTAAGAAGTTTTGTCTAATTGGATTGGTTTTTTCTTGGTCTTTGTAGTAGCTCAGAGATCAGAAGCCTTAGAGCCTTAGATCACCTCGGTCTCTCTGATCTTCTTGTTGAGTTTGACTAGCTTATGAAATCTATCAGTGAAGAGACCTACATCCCATTTGTCTCTTTTGCAAAGCTTTGATTGAACTTGATAAGTTTAGAATTTCATTTTTCTATTAAAATATAATTGGATGTTTTTGATTAGTTTGTTGCGCTGAACAAATTGATCCTTAGTTAGCTGAAACACTAAGTTCAACATCCTCAAAAACATTTCAAGTTTCTTTTCAATCCATTTTCGTTTAGATCTCAATATTAGATCATAGTTTTGAGTTTTTCATAGAAATTATAAAAGCTTGTTGAAAATTTGTTTTCAATAGTTTTTTAGAGTTTTTCTAGAGATCTTAAAAGCTCTCTTAAGGGAATTTCTTATTCTTGTCGTTGTTGATTGTTGAAAAGCAAAGGGATTTTCTATGAGTGTGATTAGTAGTCTCATTTTTAAGGTTCTTTGGAAAAGACAAAAAGTTTCCTTTCAATTGTATGTTAATAGAAAGATTTGATTTGCAAAGCATTGCATTTTCAACTCTTCCTTAGCTATAAATTCATTGAAAATGAAAAGGAATTGTTATCATCTTAGGTGAATTTTTAGTGTTTTGGAGTCGAGTCTTCATATCATAAAGTTTCATCTCTGCACCCATTGAATTAAGGAACAAACAATCAAATTAACGGTTAATTAAAATCAATCTAGCAATCGTTTTATTTTCTAGGGCTCTTTTCACCAACATAGCTTAGGCTAGTATCTTGGAGTAGGGAGTAATTAACTCTCCAAGGTAGTTTTAACAAACAAGTAGTTGATCTTGCAGTAGGAAGAAAATCCAATTGTTACGTCTATGCTCTGGGAAAGCTCCTCTTAAAGGAGAAGCACGAGATCATATCCGAACCAGTGTGGGAATCAATCCTTCCTCATTGGGAATGACAAAAGATATTCACATATTAAAAATGGTAAACCTCGGATTAACCATTGTCGAGGAGCCTGGGGTCACTTGTTGGTAAACCTTGTATTATGTCAAGGAGCCTTCAAGGGGATTGAGATTGTTACTTTGCCCTTGCGTGCGTATCAGATCGTAGACTGTTCCCCTAGGAATATTTGTTCCCGTTGGTGACCTTACTGACCATAATCTTTAGGATTATTTCCTAGGTGACGGTGGAGGGAAGATCCCACTATACCTGGAGCAGATGTCGACTAGACTCACTTGGACTCTCTGGGGGGTTATCTTCATTCGAGACGGTTATAGTGGAGAAACTTGTGCCAGTCTATTTGATTAAGCAGGTTGTCGGGGTAACTGTTCCAACCGCCATTTCTATATTGAATTCTGCGACGTTGGATTTCATTACCAACTAGTGTTTTCGATCCAGAAAGATACTATTTGTGTGTGGTTTGATCTCTGTTGGGTTGTGTTATATTCTTTCCACATAGTTAACAGGGGGTTTGAGGGGTACCTGTAACCCCACTTTATGGGGTCCGG
>APFE031422397.1:0-12025 GCA_000404065.3 Pinus taeda | reverse complement strand
TTTGGTTGCAGAGATTGTGTTCAAGTATGGGGTTAGTACAAGGAGCTATAAGGATAGACTGTGACAGCCAAAGTGAAATCTTCTTGGCAAAGAACCCTGCTTATCATTCAAAGACAAAGCACATTGATGTTCAGTATCACTTTGTGAGGGATAATGATAGAAGACAAAAAGGTGTTGCTGGTAAAGGTGGACACTTTGAAGAATACTGCAGATGCATTGACAAAATCTGTGAGCTCTGAGAAGTTCTCTTGGTGTAGAGAAACAATGGGTGTTTCAGGGCTAGAAAAATGACAAAGCTCTCCTGTGGCCCATGTGGAAAGAAAACAACAAGTGGGAGATTGTTGGGTTGTGTTATATTCTTTCCACATAGTTAACAGGGGGTTTGAGGGGTACCGTAACCCCACTTTATGGGGTCTGAGGCAGCGCCTCGGAAAATTTTGATTTTGGACCCTATGTTAGGTTGGGCGGACACACCTATGGTTTTGTGCATGATTTTCGCACATGTTTTTTGGACGCAATGGTTTTTGTGCTTGGTATTGGATGCTTCGGCATGTATAAATATGTATTGTAACATTGAAAGGAACATAATGAAAAAAATCAAGCTGGTAGTCCCGGTTTTAGGATCCAGTGGGAAATATTTGTGTATATGTGTTTTATGTGTTATGATCTCGCATTTTTATTTTTTCCTGTGATTTAGAATTGGTATACAGGTAATTTCTGTACGTGGTTAAAAACTACAATCTCCTAGATTTGTTAGGCGTGTGCGTCAAATTGTTTGGTTCTTTAGCGAATTTAGGTGTTTTTCTTGAGATTTTTCTTTGTTTTCGTGTGAAGTAATTAATTTAATTGTGGCTAAATTACCAAGACAATCCCGTTGACTACTGGGGAAGCCTCCCGAATTTACACTAAGTCAACCAGAAGGGATGCGAGCTCTTGTCACACTTAGTGAAAGTAGGGTTGGGTCACTGGAGGCTGGAGAGTCTTCGTTGATTGTACATCCTGATTATCTAGTGCAAGCAATAGAACATATTTCTGAACCGATTTCATTTTCTGAGGTTACTGGTAGTATCACTCCTACTAGCTCATTAGCCGAAGAACCTGAAATCTCTGAACCTGAAACTGAAATTGCTACCACTCCATCCTCAGGATTTGCTTCTCCTGTTTCTAGTGGTCCTAGTTCCCCTAGAGTAGAAAATATTATTACCGAGAATCTTCCTTCTGGACTCATTTCCATTGAATAAATTGTAAGTTCAAGTCCGAACGAAGGTATAAGCATCCTTGAAAATCAACCGACTATTGAACTTAGGGAGCGTGAATCTATTTTCTACAGTCCCATTAGAGGTGATGCTTGGTATACTTCGTTGACCAATTTCTTAGAAAATCCAGGTCTCGCGTCTTCACCACCTCGATTTCCTTTCCATACAACACCCATAGGTTATTATCCTCCTTTGAATATGTCGAGATAGTCATCCTTGTTTACTAAGATGCCAACAACTTTATTGCATGGCAGTCCTTCTATTCCTCCTGGGTATCAGTCTGTATCTGGTACATTTTCAGGAGCTTCTCCTCGACCCATCGATTATGCCGTATCTCCTGGTCATAATGGAACTAAACCGTTAAGTGTCGAAGAGATTCTTATGATGTCTGGTACTACTCCTAATCCGCAACCTCAAGGTAGTTCAATATCGTCTGGAGAGTAGCAGCAAGGTACTCCAATACCGCTTGGGGGGCAACCCTAGGGTAGTCCACTACCGCCTGGAGGGCAAACTTAAGGACAATATGCTCCTATGGGATAGTATTTTCCTCAAGGTCAACCCTAGTACCAATATGTACCTCAAGGTCAACCCCAGTATCAATATACACCTCAAGGTCAATACCAGCCTCAAGGTCAGTACCAACCCTAAGGTCAGTACCGACCGCAAGGTCAGTACCAACCTCAGGGTCAATATCAACCTCAAGGTTTTCAACCATCTTCATTTCAATCATTTGTTCAAGGACCCAAAAATATACCATATAATTATCAATCTTACACTCAACCTGGTTTTTTTCCTCAATACGCTCAACCTATTATGGGCCCATACCCCGGAATGAACGTGGTGTGGGATCAACAGACTCCGCAACCCAGTGTGGAATTTTCATCTCAATTTGGATAGTCTTTTGTTTCTGGTTCACCCTAGCAACCTCTCCAGCCTAATACTCAAACTGCTACACCTGGGGCAGCTCAACAGTCTGGGCCTAGTTCACCTTGAACTTCATCCCAAATGTCTGTTGCAGCTTCTGTTCAATCCACTCCACCCATTTCTGGAGTAACAACGACTCCAGTTTCTACTGCTCCTGTATCAACTCCTTAGGCCTCTTTACCCCAGTCTGGACCTACAATCCAGACTCTGGTTTCCATGCCTGTAGGACAACCTGGGCCTAGTACGATTGTCACAAAGCAACCATAATTTACTTATCAAATGTACCAGGGGCAATACCAATATGGTCCGGTTGTGCAGAACCCGGCCTATCAGTATCAACCGTACCCTGGGTATACGTATCAACAACTTCAACAACCCTAGTATGGTCTGGTTAATCCTGGCTTTCTAGGAGGATATAATATCCCAAATGTGAATCCGATACCAAGCTATCCGGGATATCCTCCTCCTCGGGCTGGTCTTATGACCCAAAGTTTTCGGGATCCAAACCATCAATTACCATTTATACCAACTTTGCATTTACCTAACTTGTTGCGCCTAACGAACGATCCCATCAATTATCTTCCGTTTTGGCTACCAATGCCGAATGAGTTGCCCAATGATATACCAAAGTTTGAGTGGAAGCCAGGAGAAGATCCGTCTAATCATGTGATGACTTACCATGTCTGGTGTGCATCGAATTCCATTATAGATGATTCAATTCATCTTCATCTTTTTCAATGCACTTTGATTGGCCTTGCAGCCAAGTGGTACATTGAGTTGCCATGAGGCTCTTTTTATAATTTTATTCAGTTAGCCACTTCCTTCCTTACTCATTTTCAGCTGCCAGTCCGATATGACAATGGCACGGAATTATTAACTTCGTTAAAGTAGTCAATGTCCACGTATATTTCAGATCATATTCATGAGTGGTGATGTCGACGTCGTTTAGTGAAAGTTTTTATCCTAGACCAAATTTTGGTAGAATGGTTTGTAAAATCATTATTACCCAAAATAATTGAAGATGTAGCTAAGGCAGGAGTAGTTACAAAAGAGCAAATAATTGCTCAAGCTCAGTACCTTGACTTAGTTTATACGCAGTCAGGTACATTACATGAGAAAATCCCTGACCTTCTGAAACAAAATCAAATAGCTGCACCTGCCTTAGGGTCTCATGCCGCTGATGGTATGATTGGTACTGTTAATACCAAAAGTAAGAAGAAATCATCCAAGAATTCTTCTCCTATTATAACTTTACCAGATTCCCCTAAGGGAGAGTCTTCACCTGAAATTGCTGCTGATGTTCATGTCGTAGAATCATCCATGAACAAATCAAAATCTAACGGCAAGAAGAAAGGTAAGAAGAAGAACAAGTAGAACTCAAAGGAGAAATCCGATAAACCTGAATCTACCGACGAGAAACGAAAACCTCGATATCCTTCTCTCATCTGTGATGAGGAGCACTTTACGAGGGATTGTCCGCATCATGCCGAGGTTGCGAAAATCGTCAAAGGTTCGCAAACACCTGTTGTTTTGAAGGATCCTTTTCCAAATAAAGACAGTAAAATGATAGGTTCTTCCTCTAGTGCCTCGGAAGAGCCCATAATGATGATGTCACATGTAAGGATTGCGACACAATCGCAAGATTACGGGAGTAAAAGTCCTCTTGGTGGTAGGGAAGCTGAATCTTCTAATTCCAATCCATCAACCTCAGCTCCGTCTGGTTCTGATCCACTACAGATTGAGAAACCAAATCCCGACTTAGTAATCAAACCGCCCACTAAGGGTATACTTCGAAAGTCAGCTTTCAATCCACATGTGAGAGCTCCTCATAACTATAACATTATTGAAGATTTAGCTGTTTCACCTTCAGCAATGTCGGATTTGGCAGTGCTACAATCTTGTCCAGCATAGCGTAAAATGCTATTGTCAGCTATAGGAGCTGTTGATCTTTAGGACTCAAACCTCATAATCTTCGATTTAGAAAATAGTACACTTCATCTTCCTCATCAAATGGCTTTCCAGATTCTAGTGTTAGTAAAAAACAGACCTTGTTTTAGGACTGTGATTGATGAGGGAGTTTCCACGTGCATTATGTCGATACAATGTTGGAAAAACCTTGGTTCTCGTACACTTAATCAATCCCCGACAATTCTAAAGGCCTTTGATGGCCAAGGGTTTCATCCTTATGGCGTTCTATAGGACTTACCTATAGGGGTTGAAGGAAAAATCGTTAATCTAGATGTGGAGGTGGTTGACGCCCCTCTAGATTACAACCTTCTTTTGGGTCGTAGCTAGTCTTACGCCATGACTGCTGTTGTTTCATCGGGCTTTCGGCTTATTAAGTTCCCACATAATGGAAATATTATAACAATAGATCAGTTAACTTATTTCTCGTCCGACCCATCCTCTACTGAGAGTATTCAACATGTTGGAAAAATCGATATCCCTTATAAGGATGTTGGAGTAGGATTAGTTAAAGATTCGGGTTTACTCGGAACTTTTTCATTTCCTCCTATCAACGTACAGTCTCCTTTTGCAACCATTCATATGATTTCTTCAGAATCCATTGTTCTTGACGATCCTTGGATCATTCCATTCGATTCCGAGGTGGACTCTCTTGGCGATGCCATGCCTTTGAGTCCCTTTGAAGTTTCTTATCAGGTAGTACAGTCGTTTTCTGACTCCAATTCAACCAACCCTGATCTAGTGAATGAGATCAATGGGAAATCACTTTCAATCTCAACCTCAAAGTCAACAACCTTTTAAGAAACCGTTCACACTGATGAACAAATTCGAGAACTGTTGTCTCTTGATGCCTTACCATGGGAAGATCTTCATCATCGATCTTCATTCTTACCTGAGATTGATCATTTTGAAAATGATTTTTCATCCATTTTTACCACTGAATATGTCAAAGAACCGCAGAATCCATTGAAACATCCTGATTCTGAAAAAAATTTAGCTAATATTTCTTGAACAGTTCCTATCGACATTTCAGTCAAACCTGGGATTGTTCAAAACATTCACATAGGTGCTTCTTGTACGCACACAGAAGTCAACACATATAAAGCCCTATTTCAAGAATTCCACGATGTGTTTGCCTGGTCCTATGAGGAAATGCCAGGAATTGGTCCTTCAATCATTGTTCATGAGATCAAAACCTACCCAGGTGCAAAACCCGTCCGACAACGGTTGCGACAAATACACCCACGAAAAGTTGCTGCCATCAAAACATAAGTTGAGAAATTACTTAAAGAAGGTTTCATTTATCCAATTCCTTTAACGGATTGGGTATCGAATATTGTTCCCGTTAATAAGAAACAAGGGACAATAAGAATATGAATCGACTATAGGGATATTAATCGTGCTTGTCCCAAGGACAATTATCCCACGCCCTATATCGATCAAATTATCGATGATTGTGCCGGCAGTGAAATTTTCTCCTTTATGGATGGCTTTTCCGGTTACAATCAAATTAACATTCTACCTGCAAATCAACCAAAAACGGCCTTCATCTATCCATGGGGGACATTTTCTTATTGCAAGTTACCTTTTGGACTGAAGAACGCTGGGGAAACTTTTCAAAGGGCAATGTCTTATGCATTTAATGACATCAGGCACATTCTGCAGCCCTATCACGATGATTTACCAGCTCATTCATTATGAAGAGTCGACCATCTCACTCACTTACGATCCATTTTCATGAGATGTAGGCATTATCGGATTAGGCTGAATCCACACAAGTGTGTTTTCTGTCTCGAAACGGGTCGATTACTGGGATTTGTTGTATCGAAAGCCAGTATTCATGTCGATCCTTTGAAGGTCGAAGCCATCATCAAGTTACCACCTCCTTCTACCCTTTGCCTACTCCAGAGTTTGCAAGGGAAAGCAAACTTTTACGTCTTTTCATTCCTAACTATGCCGAGATTACAAAAGGTTTCACCCAGTTGTTGAAACAAAACACTCCATTCTATTGGGACGAGATAGCTGACAAACATTTTGATGCACTAAAACACGTGTTGACCCATGCGCCGTTATTACATCCTCCCAACTACAACCAGGATTACTTCTTATACCTTGCCGCTTCCCATTCCACTATTGGGATGGTTTTAGTTCAACAGGATGAATTCGAAAGTGAACATGTGATATATTATCTTAGTCAGACTCTCACTCCCACTGAGCTAAAATATTCACATGTGGAGAAACTGGCCTTAGCTGCATTCCAAGCTGTTCAGAGATTTCATCATTACATTTTGTTACGCAAAACCACTATTATTTCTTACTGTAACCCTATGCAATACATTTTGACTAAATAATTGCTGGGGGGGCAAGTATTTCAAATGGATTGTTATCCTATAGGAATTTGACTTGGAATTTGAGAAGGCCAAGTCAAAGAAGTCTTTGGTTTTTGCGGAATTAATGTGTGACTTCCCTCGTGCCAATACCAAACATGTGGCGGAAGAATCCATTGCGGATGAATCCTTGTTCCTTATCAGCACCATTGATCCATGGTACAGAGATATCATTGTCTATCTCCAAACACAATCTTTTCGACCCGATACTTCACAATCTCAATGCCAGAAAATACGATTCCAATCCCAACCTTACACTATTATTGGAGATACACTTTATCGTCGTGGGGTGGATTCTGTTTTTCATCGTTTCCTTTCTCATGCTGAGGCTGAGACGGTTCTTAATGACTGCCACTCTGGAGCGTGTGGCGGTCATATGTCTAGGTATGCCACAGCCCAAAATATTTTGTGCGCTGGATATTTTTGGCCATCGTTATTCAAAGATTGTATTATTGCCGTCTAGAAATGCCACAATTGTCAAATTTTTTATCGTAAGATGAGCGCTCCTCATTTTCCTCTCCACCCTATCATTGTCATTGGTCCATTCGCAAAATGGGATATCGATTTTATTACATGTAATCCTCACTCAGTCGGGGGGCATGCGTATATCATCCTTGCGGTAGATTATTTTACCAAGTGGGCCGAGGCGATGCCTACATTTTCAGCAGACATAAAAACTGCTGCGATTTTCGTTTTCAATCATATAATTGCTAGGTTTGGTGTTCCCCAAGCGATTATCACTGACCGTGGGAGTCATTTTCAAAACATCATGATGACCGAACTTATAGATCAGCTTGGCCTGCGTCACGATAGTTCCACTCCATATTACCCACAGGAAAATGGTCTGGTTGAAGCAGTCAACAAAGTTCTAGTCACCATGATCCAACGAATCACTGGGATTCATCGGTCGAATTGGCACAACATGTTATTTTCAGCGCTTTGGGCGTACCAAACCTCAGTCAAAATATCAACAGGTTTTACTCCCTTTCAACTGGTTTACAGTTTAGAGGCAGTATTTCCCATTCAATGAGAAATCCCGTCATTACAAATTGCCATGTAATTATTACCAGCCACTTCCGAAGAGGAAAAAAGTTTATTACACTTAGCTCAATTAGATGAGAATCGACGCAATGTTGCATTAGCTGTCGAAACTCATGCTAAACGGATCAAAGCTCAGTATGATCGGAATGTTACACCCCGCATTTTTTCGGAAGGTGACCTAGTTTTACTTTACAATCAAGAAAACGATAAGCTAGGGGCTGGAAAATTTGTACCCATGTGGCATGGTGCGTATATTGTCAAGCGGAAGCTGGAAAAAGGGGCCTATGAGCTAGAAGATTTTGACAGTGTCTCTTTAGGTAAACCTAGGAATGGGCTTTATCTAAAGTGATATTATGTTTAAACGATTAGCGTGGAGATTTCATTAGATTAGTTTTTTCTAAGTTGGTGTGTTTGTAGATTAAAGATGCGTGCTTTACTTTAGAGAGTATTTTTCATTATTAGTCCTGCTTATCTTGATTTTACTCATGATATTGTAGATGTCAACGCCTCTCCAAACATACATCGGTTTCGCCGATGGCGCTTGTCGTAGTACACAAAACATCTCTTCCGCAGCCTGGGTTATCTATTCACCCTCTGAAGGGTTAGTATCTATGCACGGGGTAAGCCTCGGTCAAACAACGAACAACATTGTAGAATACAATGCAGTGATTGAATTATTATTTGAATCCATTTCATTTGGAATTCGAAGTTTGATTGTTAATTTAGATTCAGATCTCGTTGTATTACAACTTAATCAAGTTTATCCCATCAGAAATCCAGTATTATTACGATTATTTTTGAGAGTCCGTCTCTTGGAACGAGAATTTGATTACATAGAATATTAGCACATTCCAAGATATTTAAATACATTAGTAGATGTAATTTCTTCTCGAATGTTAAATAGACATTTTCATTAAATCAAACAGTAAATTTAAAAACATCTCATAAACATGTTTTGCAAGATAACCATAGTAATAGCATAGCATAGCATAAGAGTGTGTCAAAATATATATCTTCCTCGATCATAGGTTGAAAAACACCTTATGATCGGCAAAAATGATAGTATCAAAAATCAAAAAATGGGTCTACAAGGCAATCATCCTATAACTGGTGATGATCCCGATAAGACACCACTGCTCAGGCCACCCTACAAAGGAACCTCTTAAAAGGTCCCGGGACCCCAATCACATAACGCTGAAGCTGAAGAGGAATTTCATCTATACTGGTCTCTGGAATATCTGCAGTCAAGCGCTCTAGATGGCTCTCCAACTCAGCCAAGGTCTCTTCTGTCTGGTCCTGTGGGGCCGATGCTACGGCAGCTGGTTGTCTCCGATCATAGGGCTAGAGAGCGGCTAGTCGTCGTGGACCCACATCTACATTTAAAACATTTACTATTAATTTTGGGACGATTGTTAAAAATACAAAAACATGCATATAGAATTAAAATTTTGAAAAACAATTTTTACCTCTATCATCCCATTGCTCTCCTCGTGGAAGAGTCATGTCGGGATCGCCGCGATAATCCATCCCAGCGTATGGAAAATCCTGAATAATGAAGAGTTGGTTCTCTAACCAATGAAAATACTCTGGAGAGAATCGAAAAACCTCAGTACCCTCCTCTAGATGGCGGGCCATGACTGCAACCCATCGCATAACCCGAGGATCTCTGGGAAGTCCAGCCTCAACAGTGTGTTGCTGTGGAACTAGCATCAGTACCCTCTCTAGGGCAAAGCTGACAACTAAATAACCATAACCAAAGTTCTTTAGCTGCCCATTCTTCGCCCTAGTCAATTGGCCCTTCACATTCGCCAATACAACACTGCACCAGTTGAAGATGGTGCCTCGGAAGCAGTCCACTGCCATGCGCATCTTGGATCCTGTAGCTAGATGCAATGTTGCGCTCCCACAGAGTCTGGTAATAGTAAAGGAAATCACCTGTAGTTCAGGCCAGGAGATGGTTTTCACATCTATCCGTTTATCCGAATCCTGGTTATTACAGAACTCTAGTCGGAGACTAGCGAAAGATTGGCCACCTGGCCTAGATTCAAACAGAGATAATTGCTCACCTCTCTTGGGCAAGCCAGTCAAAAATTATATGTCATTCGGCTTGATTTCAAGCTGGTTGCCACCAATAATGAAGCACTGGTCCTGAATGCTCCACCTGTTCACCAGCCATTGTAAAAAGTCTACCTGCACCCTCATGCTAGGTATGGCCCAAAATTTGAAAAGCCCACATGCTCTCAATGCCTGTAATGAAGGCGGATGGAGTAATGCAGCCTGATCCACGTCCTCGTGCTCTCTTTCCCGCCAAACAAGCATATTGTGTACCTACATTGCAAAATAGGTGGATTAGAATTTTCATTTCAAAATTTTGAGGGTCAAAAATGGAAAAACTAGGGTTCAAAATCCGCATTCCGCACGGTTCGCACCCATCCCTTTAGAGATAGTGCATAGGTGCACACTTCTCCTTAAGACTAGGTGCGGAACCTTGACTTTTCTATGTGCACAGAAAAGTCAGGGTGTGCAAGGGCCACATGGCGCCCCTGCGCAACCAGTGCGGGCGATTATTTGCCCTAATTTTCCTCCAAAAAACGAAATCTAAACCCTAAAACGAAATTTCAAATGGATGAAATGCAAGTCAGGGACATTGTGGATTACCTAGAGAAGACAGTTCTCGATTCCAGTGGTTGGATTTTGCGCAATATCCACAGGAAGTTTTTTACCAAAAGCTCTTACCTTTTACTCCAAAGGTAAACAGTAAAAATGAACTTGTAAAAGCCCTTTTTATAATATTTTTTGAATAAATAAATTAAAATTTATTTATTTTTTACTTTGAAAAGGTTATTTTTGGTGCATTTTTATTAATTTTAAACAAATATGATTAATGTTCACTGTTTTTGTGCAGAATATTGGGGATTTAGGTGAAATTGGTCATTTTCAACAAAAAACACATAGGATTCCTCTTTAAGCTCTTTTCTGACTCGTAAAAAATGAAAAGATTGCCGAGTGTTTCTTTTAAACTCGTTAAAATAGAATTAAAAATATGGTCCTTTTACGGCTCTTTTCCGACCATATAAACATGAAAAGGCTGCCGGACTTTTGTCATTTCAAGTTCGATATTGGTAATAAAACAACGTGTTTTTGATCGCTTTTTTACTTTTTTCAGATTGAAGGCACTAATCATGAAAAGTACTCCTTGGTCGTAATGATCAAGCAGTTCTCTCAAGTATTATTTTATACTTTTTCGGGCTTGGGAGACACAAATTTACTAAAAAGGACAACTGTGGAGTCTTCTTAAATTTTTCTTCTGACTCCCTAAAATCAAAAACACCAAGTTTCTCCTATACTAGACTCGTTAAAATTTCACAGTAAAGGACCTGTTCAATTACAAACAGGAACGGACCACTGCTTATTAGGGCTTGAATCTAAACTAAGTTGGACTCATCCGAAGGATGAGCTTAAAACCAAGAAAATGTTATCCTCCTCAAGCTTATCAAAAATAAAGAGGTACTTGCCAGAAATGGTGGGGGAAAAGAGAAAAAAGAACCTGTTTGTTGTACTCTGTGTTTGAAAAAACTTTCCATCACTCTTGAGCATGACACTTTTATCCACCTGGGTTGGGAAATCCTTTACCTAACAGTAAATCAATCCACTTTGAAAGTCTTCAGCCAGTTTCCGGGTATTAAATTTGGGTCAACTGTCACCAGGCCATCTGACGTGTCGTTATGTGTTCAAGAGGTCTGTGCAAATAAACCATTCACCTGCAAAATATTTGTCATCCATCATTGACCATCCCTGAGTTAGTTCTTGCTAAACATATTTCTTCATACTTGACCTATGATTTCGTGTTATGGGCTTGCTTATGACGGATCGCTTTCTATCAACTCCAACTCATTATCTAGAAAGATGATCTAGAAATTGTGGGTACCTTGAAATCTGCATGCCTCAATGGCAGGTTTCTCGCCTTTGATGACAGGTTGCATCATTGACCTTCGATCAATGGATTTCTTGACATGTTCGACATCGACTCATTCATTCACATTTCATGGATTGTATTGAGTACTTTGAGGGCCATTGACATTATTGGTGGTTCCTCTCACACTTGCTAACAGTTTTCATCATTGACTGGTAATCAAGTGGTTTCTCCCATGTTCAACTGTGACACATTCATTCACATGGGTAGAATCGTACTAGTTCGGGAAGTAGAAATGAAGACCTTGGATCTAGTTTCCACCATCCAGGCTGCGAGGAATTTTGTTATCATTATATAGTGGACTATTCATAAACAGATGGCTGCGTCCATATTGTGTCCATGTGTTTCTACTTGGGATGTAATACAAAATCATTCATGTATCAGAGCAGTTTTAGATAGTCCTTAGTCAGTTTTGATCTGAGTATGGGAATTCCTACCTCAGTGATGATATTTTCACACACACACACACACACACACAG